>JAXQQM020070056.1:0-111402 GCA_034641835.2 Pinus albicaulis | reverse complement strand
AATCTTCTTTGTGCGGCACCCGCCTAGAGAAAAGCGGTAAAGCTGTCAAAGTACGTTGTCACAGGTTACGGCAGAATCGTGCCAAGGTACGACCACTTGGCCATGCACACTTCTCAAATACGCTCCTCAAATGCATGCAAATGTGGCACACGTACGAACAGCATGCGGCCACCATTATGCGGCTGGGTATGCGGCCTTCTTCCTAAAATATCGTGCCAAAAAATCTTGCTTTCTTTGTGTGCTAAGGCTATTGAGCGCTCTTCTTTGAAAATGTCTTCTTTGAGAAAGCAGCTTGCCTTGGAATGCGTGCCAAGCTGCTGCCTCCTCCTCCTCACTGCCCAGAAATCTCCCTTGCTCTCTTGCTCTCCTTCTCCCAATCTGCTCATGAAAGAATGAATGACCTTTCCTCCTTTTCCTCCTTTAACCTAACCCTAAGTGACTTTTGGGGAATCCCTAAATCCAATGGCTGAGATAGATTGAGATCTAGGGCTGAGATTAAATGCTCATTTAAATCTCACTTTCTATTTTTTTTATTCACCCCACTTTAATAAAGACCCACTTAGTCATTTATTTCCAAAGTCACTTTTCCTTTCTAATTTTACATTGACTTTATTAAAGTCACTTTAAAAATTAGACTTTAGTAACTTTATCACTTAAAGTCACTTTAAAATTAGACTTTAGTAACTTTATCACTTAAAGTCACTTTTAAATTAGATTTGACTTTATAACTTTATAAAGTCACTTTAGGAGAAAAATTAAATTCTTTTGGACACTTTTCCTTAGGCCAAAGATCAAAGCCTTAGGGAACCACCTGTCCTCCGGTATCAAATTTCAACAAATTCAAGTCACTCAATCATGGCTCTCAATAATGGTCTCATACACTCTCATTATTGTTGAAAAATGTAACTAGGTTCAGTCTTCATAATGTCTTATGTAATCATGATTTTATGTATTTGGTGTAAAGAGAAAAAAGATAATTTACTATTGTTATTTTGTAGCATGGGTTTCATGCTCAAGGTCATTTTATTTATAGGTCAAGCACCCATTGAGTGCTTCTAGGGCTTTCTCATAAAGTCTATGAGTCAAAGAAGTCATTGTCATATGTAAATACCCTATTAGGCATCATGTATCAAGTCAAAGGAATTTATGTAAGTCAATTTGTGTCATAAAGACCCTCCAAGATTAGGTCGGCCTACAAAAGATGTCAAATCGGCCTATTGAGGGCTTCCTAGAAGCCTATATATAAGAGGTACTCGACCTCATTTGGGAGGCATCCACGAAGCTCGTTGAAGAACAAGAAAGAGGCCAAGAGAAAGAGTGAAGAAAAAGAAAAGGAAGAGAAGATAAGATCGAAGTTTTTATAGTACTATTTTGGGCTATTCCTACCACACGTGCAAAGATAATTAGGGCATCTTCTAGATGCAGCAAGACTGAATTGAAATCACATCAAGGAGCCAAATTTAGTGTCAAGGAAGATCAGTTTGCAAGCTGAGTTACCAAGGGAAAAGGATCAAGCCAAGCGAAGGAGAAAAGGAACATAATTCTGCCCTAAACCACTGACACGTCTGAAATTAAAGAGATTGCAGGAGGGTTGAGAAGTGCAAACCTAAAGCAAAAGATGAAAATCTAAAGTGAGGCCAAAATTTGAAGTGTTGAAGCTAGTTCGACTTGGGTTGACTTTGTGAAGGACAAGTTGATCAAAGAAGAGGTTGACTTGGTCTTGGAGGGGTCTTTGTCAAGGGTCTTCGGTCTTGGAATTCATCATTTGAAGATTCTATAAGAAGAGAAGAATTCTTGTGGGTTTTCCTCTCAAGAGGAGAGGTTTTGGCCCTAACTAGCAACCTATATTTTGTGTCCTCTTGTTCTTTTGATCTTCATAGTTTAGTAGTTCTTTGATGATAAGAACACTATAATAATCAAGTAAAGAAGAAGCTAACTATGAAGTACATTAAGTAAAAGAACACCACAAGCAGTTATCAAAGTTAGAGAAATCACCCTAATCTAGTTGCCCTTGATTTCTCAACAATTATTGGCATGGCATATTCCTCTTACACTCTCATTAATGCTCTTACACTCTCATTAATGCTCTTACACTCTCTTACACTCAACAAAAGCTCATCATAAAAGATTATTCTTACACTCTCATTAAAGCATGTCATGAAAAATTCCTCTTGCGCACTCTTTAATGCATACATTACACTCTCCTTCTTAATGGCGTGAGTTACATTTCCTAAATGGGCATATGTTACTCTCCTTCTTGGCATGCAAGTTACTCCTCCTTTATGGCATGGATTCATTGCTCCTCCTATATATATGTGGCTCATTCTTTCTCCCCTCACTTCTTATGCATTGTGAAAGAAGAATTTGAACTTGAGAGAGAGTTGCAGAGAGTTGCAGAAGATAGTGAGAGAGAGACTTGCAGAGTAAGAGCAAAACTTGGTGAGCCAAGGTTGATTCAGTGCTTCAATGTTTCAGTGTTGATTCAGTTGAAGGAAAGGTTGATTCAGTGTGTGCATCTATTGTTGCTACCAGTGATCTTCATACTACAGCGTTTTCAGATTTGGGTGAACTTACTCATTCTCTTGATCTCTCATTGTACTTTATATCTCTGCTAAACAACAGATTTCTAATAGAAGAAGAATCTGGTTGGGTTTTCCCCTTGTGGGTTTTGTCGTAGCCATTGGACCTAAATTCTCTATGTCTCATTTTGTTCTTGGTTTCCTTCTATTGTGCATTTGATTTATGTTCTACCTAAAATTGTTTATCTAATATTGCAGCATAAAAAAGTTTTGTAATAAGTGATCGTTACAGCATAGAACATCAGAATTTCAACATTGTATCAAAGCTTTGGTGAAGACAAGCCTAAGAAGATAAGAGTTGACACTCCTTCCTTGCTGCTGAAATATTATTTGTTGCTCTTTACTTATTGCTGAAATTTTACTACTAATATCTTACTCCTAAAATTTTACTGCTGAAATTTACTTTTAAAATTTTATTGCTGAAATTGTACTGTTGAATTTTAGTACTGAAATTTTACTGCTAAAATTTTGCTGCTGAAATTTTACTGCTATCGTTCTTCTAAGATTTCAAGAAACCCATGATATGATAGTAATTTCGCAAATAGTAATTAAGGTGTTGCATGTGTTTAATAGTTGTGTTTTTGGTACTTGTTGATGCATGCAAAAGTAAAGAGTAGTTTTACTTCTGTTTATGCATGTGCAAAAAAATGTTGTCTTGAAAAGAAGTATAATGCATAGAAGGTTATGAAAGAATAACTGATAGAAATTGAATGTTGAAGACGGAGATTTTGACTCTCTCACATTATATGAGAATAGTCATAATCTTATGGGTTTTGGTAATTTTGATATTAGAGTTTACTAACAATAGTGGTTGTAAGTAAGAATCATGACCTATACAGAAAATAAAATGATAGTTTTCTAAGCTAACCTCTTGTCAAGAGGTCAAAGATGGATTATAACTAATATCATTACAGGCAATGAAGTCAATATGTATAATTATTATTACATGTCTTCACTCTGGGACCAAGATTTGAAAACCTTTATAAAATCAATGGAAGACCTATGCACGCATTGATTCATAATAAGTAATCATCAATATAAACTGTGGCACCGAAAATTCACTCATATTCACTATAGAGAATTACCTCATGTGAGAAAGATGGTTTCTGAAATACTTGAGATTAGAGTCGATCGTGATGGAGTTTTCTAAGTGGTGTTTAAGAAGATGCATTTCTTCTACCGATGACATATGACTAATGCACAGTGGTAACTTATAGAGGCCGGATCAAAAGGGAGTTAATAGCTTCCTTCAATCCCATTAAAAAATAAGTATTTTCAAGTCTTATGTTGTTTCTTTGTGTCACTTCTCTTGTTAAGATTTATCTTTATAGATCATTGGTTTTTCTTCCTGCATGAGTATATGAATGATTATTTCACTAGGTCCAAACTCCATGTTGTGATGCTCTGATGAAGATACCAATATTTTTATTGGATTCCTCTTTCAGAGAGGTGCAAGATCGATCTAAAGATCATCTTGATCCGATGAGCAGAACATTTATTTTGAATTTATTTTTAATCAATTCAAAATATGTGCAGGTCGGCCTTAAGGTTTTGTGCCCCAGCAAATGTGTCACACACCCTGACTGTGGATATAAATAAGGTCAACGTTGGAGGACATTTCACTCATCTCATCCTCACACATTTCTCTCTCCTCATCTAATTGGTTTGATGACCTTGGTGGCTCTTCTCTCTCCACACGTGGGAAATCTGGTAGCAGCACTTTTCTGATTTCGGTCTAGGGTTTCTGCAGCAAACTTTGACCAGCATTGACTTTGGTCAATGCAAGTTCAAATCGGCCTGAAACTCTCCCAAAATTTCAATTTTCCTAATCTGCATTTTCTGGCACTATTCCCGAGGAAAAACATTGACTTTGACTTTTCAGTGTTGACCTAGCTACTGCTGCTATTTGCATTAACCATTGACTGACAGCGTTGACTTTTTGGTTGACTCTTGAGTTGACCATTTGGCTGTCTGAGAGGGTTGTGTGACATTGCTGGTTGGCTGACCATATTGAGACTTCGCTGGTTGAAGCATCATGTTGATCGTCGTAACGCACCAACACAATTATATATTTCTGGCTTGTCTTCTGTCAATCTACTGGTATGTTCTATCAGCATTTTACTTTATTATTTATGTGATTGCTTTCTGATATTGAAGAGAAAGTAAAGTTGCATCAAGCATAGAACATCTACATAAATTTACAAGTCCTTTGTATCGAGATTGAGGAAGATGTCGAGCCATCCCATGACTAGGGTGGACATGAAGTGGACAAGAGCTCAAGATTTCTGCAAGGAATTTGAAATTGAGAAAGAGACCACAGTGTTGAAAATGTAACTAGTATTGGTCTTCATAATTGTTGTCTAGCTCATGATATAATGTATTTGTTAAAAGTAAACAAAAAGAAGAATTATTGTCAAAGAAAAATTATTTATAAGCATGGTTTTCATGCTCATTTTATTTTGTTTCTAGATCAAAGCACCCATTCAGTGCTTCTAGGGTTTGTGTCATGAGTCATAGTCATTGTCATCATTTAATAGACCCTTCTTGGGCTTTGTATATCAAGAAATAAATTTGTAATTGAGTCAAAAAGTAAGTTTACCCTACTCCACCAAGTCATTCTCATCATCTAGCAAGTCGGCCTGATTGAAGGGATTTGACCACACTTGAAGTCTATATATAAGCAAGCATTCAACCTATTGTGACATCCAAGGAATAACAAGTTCAATCTGAAATAAAATAGCAAGAAAGATAAGTGAAGGTCTAGGAGAAACAAGGATACAAAATAAGAAGCCAAAATATGAAGTTTATATCTCTCTCTCTCTCAAACGTGCGAGTATTGGTTAGGGTTATTACAGCTGAAATAAAAGCCAAGCTCAAGAGGATTGGATCTGCAATTCACAAGGAAAAGAAGCGTGAATTCATAGAAGAGAAAGCCTAATCTCTAGTGAAGGAAGGAGAAGCCTCAACCAAAAGAAAGAATGTCTAAAATCTATCATTTTCTATAACACATTCGAGAAGTCTAAAGAACTACAAGGCCAAATGTGCAGGACTGAAATAGCAGGTTGAAATTTCAGAAGTTGCAGAGAGTTGAACTGTAGAAGACCGATTTGGAGGGTTGACTTGAGTCGACCCTTTTGGAAGAACCTTTTTCTTGTCTTGAAGGAAGATTCTTAAGGGTTGACTTGGTGGATTGGATATCTTTGTCTTAGTCAAAGGATCTTGGTTGTCTCATTTGATTTGGTACAAAAAGAAGAGAAGAGAATTTTTGGGTTTTCCCCTAGAAGAGGGGCTTTTCCCTAGCTGAGAGCCTACATCTTGTGTCCTTGTTGTTTTGATCTTCATGCATTTATGTTTTGGTAGTTGCTTGATGATAAGAAGATAAAAGAAGACATAAAAGAAGTTAATAAGATTACAAAGAAATCACAAGTAATTATCAAAAACAAAGAAAATATTTCTACCTTTCTGATTTTCTAACACACAGTACCGTATAAACTAGAACAAATTAGCGTGGTTGACAGAAAGAAGAGAACTATCATGGAATCAGTCAAAGCTATGTTGCATGATCAGAAACTGCCAAAGTTTCTATGGGGATAAGTTGCTAACACAGTTGTCTGTGTTCAAAATAGATCTTCTCACCGTGCCCTAAACAACAAGACACTTAAAAAAAATCTTCTCTGGTGAAAAACCAGAGGTTGGGCACTTGAGAATCTTTCGCTACCCTATCTAATTCCATGTGCCAAAAGAAAAGAGGAACAAACTGGAAGCTTCAGGTAAGAAAGGTATGTTTGTTGATTATTGTGAAAATTCTAAAGCTTACATAATATATGTATTATGTACCTGGACAAAGAAATATATTGTTTAGCAGGGATGTAACATTTGATGAAGATACAACTCTTGGAAAGGCAAGAGACACTCCTCTTCCTCCTGCTAATGTTGATAGTCAAGATGATGCATTTGAGATACAAGAAAATTCTAAGTCTGAAATTGATCCTGTTGATGAACCCACGGAGCCCTGGATCCTTTGGATCCTCCTCCATGTCATCCTCCTACTAAAAGGAGACCTTTATGGCTTCATGACACCCTTCAAAATGTTGAGAAACATGTTGCTCCCATAGGAACCTTCAGAGAAAGCAAGAAACCATGCCGGTTCCAAGGATATGTCGTAGCCATGAGAAACATTATTCAAGTTGAAACATGCTCTTTTGAAGAAGTTGTGAAGGCTCAAGTGTGGAAAGATGCAAAGGCTGAAGAATATGAGTCCATCATTCATAATTATGTATGTGAAGTGGTTCCAAGACCCCAAAATAAATTTGTTGCCTTCTAAATGGTTGTATAAAATTAAACATGATGTTGATAGCAATCTTGAAAAATATAAAGCTAGATTTGTGGCCAAAGGGTTTTCTCAAAAAGAGGGAATAGACTATGATGAAACCTTTGCACCTATTTCCTGTTATACAACCATCTGCTCTATTGTGGCTCTAGCTGCTAGCCAAGGTGTTGATTTGGGGTAGCATCAGATGTGCTCTAACTCTCAAATTTTGTGGAGAGGCTTAGACACATGTATTCTAGATAACCCAGAAATCGTTTGGTGAAATTCCACTAGGATTGTATTCTATTAAAATAATTAATTATTTTTAAAGGGACCCTAAGTCTAAACTTAGGAAAATAAAATACTTAAAGTGAATTAATAGAATATGGGTGTGAATGTTCTAGAAAAGGCAGATCAAGTCAAAAGTTAATCTTAGCCATTGATTAGAGATCTAATATGGGTCGTTGAAGTTTCAACGAGAAGACTATAAGAATGGCTTGAAGGATCATTTGGAAAATACATTTGGCATAGATAAGAGATCGATTTCTTTAGTGAGTAGTGCTCAGAGAGAAAATTTGATCGTGAGATTTTTTGCAGAGAGGGGCAGTAATTACAGTTGGAAGGATTCTTGAGCCAGAGAGTGCATAGCAGCAGAAACATAGAGAGTCACAGTAGCAGTGCAGTGCCAGTGACGCAGAGCTTACGCAATCACTATGCAGAAACTGAAGGGAAGTCGTTTTCTCGCTGAGGAGCCAGTGTTGGGCCAATGCCAGATCCTGGAGAGATTTTCCAGAGGCCAAAAGACCTCAGTTTCCAGCCAGCATACAGACCAGTGCAGAGACAGAAGGGCAGCGATGGTTGTGACACAGAGACTGCATGGGTGATGCAGTCACTACGCAGAGGCAGCGTAGGGCAGTTTAGCTTGGGTGTTGATCAGTGTCGAGATCCCATGGAGGAGTGAGGTTTGTCTCACAAGATCTCTTTTGTCACTTTATCTGCATGAATTGATGGATGTTTCAATCATAGACGTGTACTCGGAAATATTTACTGCATAATATACAAACCTCAATTGTGGCACCGGTTATCCCACATTGGGTTTTTCCGGGGAAATTGTTCCAAAAATAATTGTCAAATGTCTGTATGATCTATTCTTGTTCGGTTTTGTTTCCGCACTTGTGATTCTTGCACAGCTTATTTGTGTAGGTTGCAGTGTGATATATTCAGTGTTTGCCGCAGTAAACTGCAAATAGATTGTTAAGTTAAAATTAATAGTTAGGTGAATATTCAATTGCACGAAATGGAGAAACGGAAACAAGTTTCCGAAACGTGGTACGGTACGAAACGCGAGCTCCCCAAATTTTGGAAACATTTAAGAAATGTTATGTGAAATCATAAAACATACATGATAAATTATAATTTATTACATTCAAAGCATAAACTATTACATCACATTTACTCATGAATGATAACAGACACATAATGAAAATAGCAATATCGGAATATCCAAAACAAGCCTTTATTATATATCAAAATCTCAAAATCAACCTTTATTATATATATGTAGCTGCAAGTACAATAAAGACTATGAGGCTGCAAGTACTATAAAGTCAAAAGACTAACACTCATTATCAGAATCCTCATCAAAAATAGCAGCAAAAGCATGCTCAGCAATGGATGGTGTAGCTGAAGAAGATGTTTGGCCAGCTCCACTTCTAAGCTCCTAGTCCTCAATATTCATGGCAGTAAGAGAGAGCTCCAAATCAGGATTTTCTGGATCCACATCCCATTCTTTAGAAGGACCATTGCTATATTATGGACCCCTACGAGATGCAAGGCGAAGGTTGGAGTGCACATAAACAAGATCCTCTGCCTTTTGTGAGCCCAACCTGTTGCGCTTCACAGAATGAACAAAACCATAGGTGCTCCAATTCCTTTCTGTTGATGAAGAGCTTGCCACTTGTGAAAGGATTTGAATTCCAAGGTTTTGCAAATGTGCACCATTTTCTCCATGAAAAATCCACCACCTAACTAGATTCATGGTGCTTCTCTACTCCAAAGATGATATAACCAAATAATCATCTATTCCTGCAGCAAAACTGGCAAATTCTTCCTTCACCTCCTTGTGTAGATGAGCTGGAAAAATTCTCATAAGAGCTTTTTTCACCCCATTAGCCACCTCTCTATCCTTACAAGGTGCCTTCCTCTTCCCATTGCTTTGAGCAATAAGCTCCTCATCATAAAATTTGGGGTTGTGTTATGGAGTGTTGAAATTGCTCCATCTATCAACAATAATTTTCTTGATTAATTCAACAAAATGATCATCTACAAACAAAAGTTGTGGAGACTCTTGTGAAATGATTTCCATAGTTTTCTCAACCATGGAATCCATGCCATCATATACCTCTCCTAAGAAAGGTTGGCAAGTGTCAGCATTCCGAAGACGCTCAAATGTAGGGGTTGCGAACATTAGCAAGAAATCTATCTTGCTCCACCAATCCTCATCAAGGCACAATCTACGCACCATATAACCCCGCTCTGAATCTACCTGTCTCCACTCAGCCCAAAGTTGACTCACCACCACAGACACTAATGCTTGCTTAACCTCAACAAGGCGGCGCAACATTATGAAGTTTGAGGCATATCTTGTCTCAGCAACTTTTAACAACTCCAATTTGGAGTACTCTTGAAATATTGCTTGAGATTGGTGGTGGTTCGTGATGAATTTAACAATCTCCCTCGCTTCCCCTATGAGTTCCTTTATCCATGGGACTTTATTGTTGAACTCCTCTAAGATCAGATTCAGATTATGGACAATGCAGGGTGTCCAAAAGATGTTGTCATACCTCCCCTCAATGCAACTTTGCATACTGGTGCATTATCCGTGATAACTTGCACCACCCCGTTAGGACCTACTTGTTCAATAGATTTTATAATAACATCAGCAATGAATTGTGCATCTTTTACCTCTCCCGAGCAGTCTTCCACCTTTAAAAACATTGCTCCTTTTGGTGAAGTGGCAATGATATTTATCAATGGTCTACGCCTTGTATCTGTCCATCCATCTTAAACTATGGTAACCCCGGAGCTACTCCAAAAAGAACGAATTGGTGATAAGACATCCTCCACGAGATCCTTATCATTTTTGAGAAGCTGAGTTCTAATTTTCTCATAGTTGGGCCCCTTGTATCCTTGAGCAGCTTTGTTAACTGCCCTTATCATATCTTGCCGATAAGGAGAGCGAACAACATTGAATGGGATACCACATGCACAGATGCACCTAGCCACTATGGAATTAGCTTATTCTCTTGCTCGCACATTCACCAATTTAGCAATTCTACTATCTTGTATTGTACTGGATCCCCCTCTGGATGGTGGTTGTTCTAGTTGTTGAGTGGCTCTCCTCTTCCTTGCTTCAGCTACAATCCTTAGCTCAATGTTTGTTGGAGCTTTAGTAGTAGTTTTACCAAGCTCATCATGCCTTCTTTTAATTCCATCCGCCTAATCTTGCTCTCTTTGATATTCCCTCCTCACCAAAGGGTATGATGTTTTTGTGCAACCTGCAATCCCCTGTCCTCCTCCATGCAAAAGATGTGCCTTCACTCTTGGGTAAGAGCCCTTGTAAGAATTACTGTAAAGATTACATCGACATTCCCATGAGCCACCACCTCCACATGTTTGAAGCTTCTGAACATGCCTCCAAAGAGGATAATATTCAGCCCTTGGGTTAGACTAGTGGCTTGAACTTGAACCTTGGATGGAAGCCATTGCTGCAAAAATAATTAAAAAAACAAATCTGTAAATAAAAAAAGTTTTTCATAATTTTGGTAGCATAAACCCTCGAAAAATAGAATAAACAATGGAAAAAAACCAAGAAATTAATTACTTCTTACCCAAATTAATTTTGTGTAGCCGAAGCCACCCCAAAATGCCACAAAAAATAAGAGAAATATGGTTGTAGCTAAGCCAAAAACGAAGAATGCCGTAGTTGGAAACTTCGCACTCCAAATCTACTTTTGAAATCTCATTCTATTGCTGCTGAAATCTCCTTTGCTCACTGGTGAAAACACCCTAGCTAAAGCACTACTCTCTTCCTCTTTTCTCCTTGCTAAAATCGCCCTTCTCCAAGTGAAACGACTTGCTCAATTCGTGTGATGAAAGAATGAGGTGAGACTCATTTTATAAGTTTAGATAGCCATCTAGAAGCATCCAAAAGACACTTTCAACAATTAAAAAAATAATAAACACACGCAAACCAAAAAATTAAACAAGTTAAATCGACAAAAACGCGGTCATATGGCCTAGAAATGCATTTCCGGCCGTACTGGGCACGTTTCCCCAATGAGAAACGTCCCAATATGGCCGAAAATACGTTTCCGGGCCGTACGGTACGGCGAACCGCGTTTCCGTTTTGCTTCTTTGCTGAAACGAGGGTTGGACCACGTTTCCTACAACATAGAGTGAATATCTTCCAGTTGTTGCAATAAGATTCCAGAGGTTAACGAAAGTTTCACAAGGTATCAGAGTTTGGTTAAGCTGAGTGCAGGAGAAACAGAAAAACATATCCAGTGGATTCAGCGTTGGTGAAGTTGGGATAAAAGCGTTGCGTAAGCAGCAGATCGATCTCCCAGATGATTGCGCAGTCCATGCCAGGAGAGCTAGACCAGCACGAAAATCTCTCTCTGAGTGAGCCGACAGAGAGGTAGGATTATTCCAAATCGTTGTTTGTCTGAGGCAGAGGGATCAACGCAGCAGATCTACGTAGATCAACAACTTGAGAGATGCAGCTAACTACACAGCAGTGATTGCTAGTGCAGAGCGTCAAGAAGAGTAGCTCAGACACAGTTTTGGGGATTTCTGACCTTAGAGGGTTTCTTGTCCAAGAAACTCAGACTCATTGAGTAGCAGCAGATTTTGTGGCTTGCTCCACAAGGAGTGCGTAAAGAGAGTTGCATAGAGGGTAAGAGGTAGTAGATCGACAGCAGTCGAGTGAGATGACCACCAGCGGATTGCGCAACCAGCACCGGTTGGAGGGTGCCTCCAACTATGTAATCTCGAAGGCAAGGATTTCCTTCCTTCTAGATGAGCATGACCTCAGGCACTTTATCGATAGTGCTCAAGCTGAACCGGTGGATGCAGCACCACTAAGGGCCTTCAAGAAGAATATGGAAAAATCCAAGCGGTTGATCCTTGATGGAGTGAAGGATCATATTGTTTCACACATCTTAGCCAAAGGGACAGCCAAGGAGATGTGAGATGCGTTGGTTATGTTGTATGAGGGATCTTCCAAGTAGCAGAAGATGTTTTTGGAGGAGAAAATGCAAACCACCATGATGCAGAAGGGAGAACGTATTGATCCGCTCCTATCTAGACTTCAGGAAAACCAAGATCAGTTGGCAGCCATAGGAGCAGCTCCTAAGGCCATAGAGATGGTCAGATTGGGCCCTCAACTCAGTGTTCGAGGACTACCAAGTCTTTGTCCAAAGCATCCTGGGCAGAGAGAACTTGTCGGACTGGGGGTCAATGTGGGCAATTCTTCAGCAAGAAGAGATGATGAGAGACTTACTCAAGTGTCAACTTGAGGGCGACAGCAGCAGCGATTTGAAGATCAAGAAGGAGGAGGAGGAGAATGCGGACCTTGCATCAAAGGGGCAGCCACACAGAGTCCTCTCAGAAAGATCTTCAAGCCGGAGTAGCGAAGATAGAGTAGGAGGAATTTGTTATGATCGCCCATATACCTCCAGTAGGGAGGTGAGCTGATTTGGAGTTGTAGACCCAGAGATCTACAAGTTGGGCAGGATCCTTGTGGAGTCCACCTCTCGGATCATCACCTTGCTACGGGAGCCCAAATCAAAAGTAGCAAGATGGAAGGGTGCCAGTTGGTGTCGAGGACTGCAGAAGTGACAATGCAGTAGTTAGCAGCGCCAAAGTCTGAGAAACGCTGAGCAGAGATGGCAGCAGTGTAGGAAGGCATAGTGCAGAAGCCAGTAGCAGCACAGCAGCTTCAGAGGGACAACGCAGAGGCTAGCAATAGTCAGATCTTCATCACCGAGATGAATTATACTTGTGCAATTTTGGATGCTTTTCAGTTACAGAAAGCAACTGTGATGCAGTGCAGTAGCAATTGGCAGTCACAGAGTCAGCCGCAGCATGGATGCAAAATTAGGGTTTCCCATGTAAAGCCACTCCTAAAGCTAGTAGCCAACAGAGGAGATCCCACGGGACTAGGATACAAGATTAACCACCAAGTTGGGGCAAGGAAACAAGAGTACAAACCAAGCCTATTCTTTTCGTTGAATTCCCCCACTAATCCATGTCCAAATGTGTGCAAGAAAAGAAACCAAATATACCCAATCATAATGAAAGCCATACCTTCAGTGTTGGAAGGCCCACCTTCAAACATACAATCATAATAGATGGGCGAGGGCACATAACATCTAGCTCAAGTGGCAAAGAATGGTGGCACATCGAGCTATCTAATGGTTGCAAAGGGTTTTTGGCTAACAACTAAAGAAAAATATGGTAGAAAAATTCTCCTATGGGTGTCATCCACTGGTGGGGTGTAACAGGTCCTTTTAAGGCTAGACTAGTCAACTAGGGCTTGGTGTGAAATTCTAGGGAAGGAGATTTTTGGTAGTTGGAGAGACTAAACATCAAGAAGAGTGTCTTGGCTACAAGATCTCTCATTTTGTTGGGCACCCACTTCAATTTCATCCATAAAATCTCTTGCCCTACGTGTTTTCCCTAAGAGGGAAACCCTAGTTTTCTCCTCTCAACTTGATGACTTCCTTCAAGGTTTCATGAGCCTTGACCTTATTGAAATCAATCATAAGGAACCTTTTCTCCTTGCCTTGACTTTTAGAAGCTCAAACACTTGCCTAACCTATCAAACCCTAGGTCTTGTGCACATCTTTCTAGGCCTTCTTGTAGAAAGTGGATTGCTTCTTAATGAAGCCTTGAACCAAATATTGAGTCCTTCTAAAGGAAATCCTAACTGATCACCTTGTTCTCCACAGTTTTAATATCTTTCATAGGTGATCTTATCCTATCGAGACTCCTCCCATCGGCGAAAGTCTGTAAAGTGCAGGGGGGTTTGGCTATGGTGACAGTGGGTTGTTACCCCATTGTTAGCACTTGGTTTAGCATTAGCCTTGTAAGGTTACCTCTCCAAGGTCGGCTAAATTTCGAGGTAACACAATGATCAATATAGTACATGTGGGTCATTTCATTATATAGAACTGAAGTATACTGCAAGACCCTCCTTAGCCACAATATCTCACATGCAATGCCTACGAAACCTTGTATTCTACCACTATAAAATCTTAATTGTCATTTGCTTCTTGTTGGTCAATGAGATTGCACTTGCACCCAAACTTGAATACATATCTCGAAGTAGACTCTTCACTATCTAATGTTACTATCTAGTTCTAATCTATGATGGTTAACAAACTAAAATTGTCATTCCTAATAGACTTCACCAAAATCAATACTTCCTTGCACATATCCAATATGCTCTGTACAAATTTCTAGTGCATAACTCTCATTGATGTCATGACCTTGGAAATAAGGCTTAGCGTAAGGCTAATCTCTATTCTCATATATATCAAACATATTAAGCTTCCTGTTACTACCTAGACCTACACTCAATGATATTCAAGTCCTTGAATGAAATGTTATCCTAGGGGCACTTAGGAAGGATACTCATTGTCAACATAGCAACTCTTTCTCTCACTTTTGGCCAATTCTTTTATAGCACAAAGAAGGAAAGCCTAGAAAAGATCATTTAAAAGTTCTTTTAGAAATAAAGGGATGGTGGATCACCAAGACTAGTGTCAATCCAATTGGGTGATGGTGTCTAGATCAAAAAGCAAGGGTGTTTGATTAGTATGAAGAAGATTTAACTAAGTCATTTGTTGTTGTGCCATACATATTATATAGTTCACAGTAGTGTTTTAGAAAATGCAAGAATAAGTGAGATCCCTTATACAAGATACACCATCACAACCGTGAATAATGAAGCAATAGCATGCAACCACAACAATAAAGGAATAGCCACATATGATACCATAGCTGAATTCTATAATGTAGGACATCCTTCTTACTGTAATATTCCTAAAGATAATTTATAGTAATAACAGGAACTCAAAAGACATTAAACAAACAACAAATCAAATCAAACCATCAGAACACAAATTGAGCCATAAAATTGCGTTGAGCCCTATTATTAACCTAAGGAAATGTGTTCAAGTAGAGGTGTTGGAATGAAGGCACCTGAGCTTGCTCAAGGAAAGCTATAGAAGCCCTCTGAAATAATGTTGAAATTCCCCACTGATGGTACGTTGTATGGTTGTATCTTTCCACTGCAATCTGCTAGTAATGTTGTTGCTACTCCGAATGAACTACTGCTAGGGCCTGCTACACTGCTCAGAAAATTTTGGGACTCTAACCCGAACTCTACTCAAGAAACCCACAATAACCCGCGAAGGGTTTGTAAAATGTTTGACCCCGCAAATTGGCCCTCTTGAGCTTGGCTAACTGCGTTGCTAGGTAAATCGATCCTCCTGTAAATCCTCCTGCTGGAAGTCTCCAAAATGCCAAGAAAATCCATGTTAGGAAGCTGCAAGCCTCCCCACCATGTCTCCTCCAAAATCTTCCTCACTCCTCTAGCTCCCGGAGTGATCCTCCTCTATGACTGCACAGCGTCTGCGCTGCTATGGATGCCACTACGTTGTTGAAGTGATGACTGCATTGTGGATGAAGCTCTTGTTGCTGGAAATGATCAAGCTATGGTAAGACACCTCCCTTGGGCTGGCACTCGAAGTCCACCAACGAAAAGGCTGGGATCTCTGCTCGAAGACACCTGTGTGCTGAATAGCACATGCAGACTTGGCTTACTGCTCAAGTGTGCTCTTGTCAAAGACAAATTCAAAATAGATGAGTGAATCACAAAATTGAGTTGCTTGCTTCCTTTTGTCCAAAGTTGCCCAACGTTCCCTTGTGCCCCACCTCATGACTGCGCTGCCCCTCTTCGAGCCAATCACTACGTTGTCCCCTTGTGATACGCAGTCCCTTCTCATTGGCCTTCGTTCTCCACTAAAGCCGCAATTTTTTCCTTAGTCTAATGTGGAATTCCTATAGTCTCTTAAGTCTTATTTGAGGGTCCCCAAGCCCACATCCTTTTGGCCAAAACTTTAGCAAAATACAAAATTGTCAACAATTAATATTTTAATTAGAAGAATTGCTAATTAGGAATATTACAGTCCTCCCCGCCAAAATGTTGCTTTTCCTCAAGTAACTGCAGTGATGGGTGTTGGAGGATTTTCTCTCATTCCCAAGTGGCATCCTCATCTGGTAAATTCCTCCAACTGATCAAGAATTCCTTGATCACCCTGTTCCTCAAGTGCCTCTCCTGGGAATACAAAATGGCCTCCGGCTGTAGCACCAAGTGCCCCTCATCATCCATAGGGGGTAATTTTGTAGCTAATGTAACCTGTTATCCTAGGGCCTTATTCAAGAAAGATACATGGAAAATGTTGTGCACCCGGCTCCCTGGGGGTAGCTCCAACTCGTAGACCACCTCTCCCATCTTTCGAGTGACTCAGTATGGTCCATAAAAACAGGGCTTGAGCTTCTCGGCCCCCTTTTTCTTTAGTGTGGACGGCTTGTAAGGTTGAAGTCGAAGGTATACCAAGTCCCCAACTTCGAACTGCCTCTCAACTCGGCCCTTGTCTGCATAAAACTTCTGTTGGTTTTGTGCCATCCTCAAGTTATCCTTGAGAGCCCTCAAGATTTCTTGGCTCTCTTGGATCTAATCTTTGGCCTGTGGGGCCTTACTGTCTCCAAACATAACATCAACGAATATCAAAGCATCATAACCATACAATGCATGGAAAGGAGACATACCTATGGACATGTGATAGGTGGTGTTATAGCAATACTCCCCTATGTGCAACCACCGTAACCACGCCCGTTGTTGCCTTGTCACATAATTATGCAAGTAGCCCTCTAGCCACTTGTTAACAATCTTTGTCTGCCCATCTGTTTGAGGATGGTAGCTCGTGCAAGGGGTGGGCTTCCTATCCACCAACCGAAATAGCTCTTACCAGAATCCACCCAAGAAATGGTTGTCTCGGTCGCTGGCAATGGTCTTGGGAAGACCATGCAATCGAAAGATCTCCCTAAAAAACAGGACGGCCACCTGTGAGGCCGTGTACCAAGCTGAAATGGAGAAGAAGTGTGCGTACTTCATCAAGCAGTCTACCACCACGTGGATGCAGTCTTTGCAATGCACTGTGGGCAACCCAGTAATGAAATCCATCGAAATACTCTCCCACTTCCCCTCGGGGGTAGGAAGGGGTTGCAACAAGCCTATTGGGTGTGACATCTCACCCTTGTTCCACTGACACACCTCACACTCCTGAATACGTTGCAGAACATCGTCCTTAAGGCCCTTCCAAGCAAACCGCTCCCGAATGGCCCTGTAGATTTTGGTAAACCCCTGATGCCCTGCCAAAGGTGAATCGTGGGCAGCCTGTAGGATCTTCTCCCGCAGCTGGGAGTTGGCCACCAAGTAGATTTGGTCCCTGTAATATATCACCTCATCCATCAACCAGTATCTATCATCAGTCACCTGCCCCTCAAGGACCTCACATGCAAACTAATCCTTCGAATACTCAACCAACAGATGGACCTTCCAATCTGGAGCAATGCTCATCAAAGAAAGGGAAGTCGGCCTCCTAGACAATGCATCTGCCACTACATTGTGCTTCCCCTTGACATACTCGATCTCAAAATCATAGGCCTGGAGCTTGCTCACCCACTTTTGTTGCCTCTCCTATAGTTGTTTCTACTCCAAAAAGAATCTAAGGCTATTGTGGTCGGTTCTCACTCTGAATGTATTCCCCACCAAGTACTGTCGGAACTTGGCTAGCGCATGCATGATGGCTCGCATCTCTTTATCATAGATGGAGTACAATCTCTCATGGGGCAACAACTTTTGACTCTCAAAAGCTATGGGGTGCCCTCCTTGCATCAAAACGGCCCCACTCCTCCAAATGCATCGCACTCCAAGACAAAAGGCTGAGTGTAATCAGGGAGCGCTAGTACTGGACAGTTGTTCATCACCTGTTTGAGGCGCTCAAAGGCCTCTTGCGCTGTGGTGGTCCAAGTAAATACCCCCTTCTTGGTCAAGGCTGTGAGGGGTGTTGCCAGCTGTGAGAAGCCCTTCACAAACTTTCGGTAATAAGTGCAGATGCCCACAAAACCTTGAAGCTCTGTCACATTGTTGGGCTCTGGCCAATCTCGAATGGCCCTAATCTTCTCTTCATGCAGCCTTACTCCAACACCGATGATATGCCCCAGATAAACCATCTTGGTCAATCCAAACTCGCACTAAAACAGTTTTGCGTAGAACTGCTGCTCCTCTAGGATACGCAACACTGTCTCCACATGCTGCAAGTGCTCCTCCCAAGTCCAGTTGTAGATCAATGTGTTGTCAAAGAACACCAGCACGAACATCCTCAACTGGCCACGGAATATGTGGTTCACGCAGGACTGAAAAGTGGCCAGAGCATTCGTTAGCCAAAAGGGCATCACCAAAAACTCAAAGTGCCCATAATGGCACCTCAAAGTTGTCTTAGGGACATCCTTGTCCTTCACCCAGATCTGGTTGTACCCAAACCGCAAATCAAAATTCCTTGGACTAAGTTGTCCCACTCATTGGAAACTGCATTCAAAGCAGTCTTCACCATAAGACCTTCATCAGGTGTGGCCCCCACGGCAACCAGTTGATCACGGATCACCTTCAATCTGATGAGGAAGGGGTCGATCTCTTCTCCCTTCAGCATCTGGAATAATCGGAGTTGATTCTCAAGAAGCATCCTCCTCTAAACAAAAGTCCCCTGATACATTGTGGTCAAAGAAGTCCACATCTCATGTGTTGTTGCCTTCTCAGCAATGTGTGGGACCACATGATCCTTGACTCTGTCCATGATTAAGCACTTAGCCTTCACTTGAGCTTCTTCATACTTCTTGAGTCGATCAGCGTCCAAAGGAACAACAACTGTGCTCTCAGCAAGATGCTTGATACGATGCTCATCCAGTACTGACAGGATTTTGGCCTTCCAAATGACAAAGTTGAATGCTCTGTCCAACCTGTCTTGATCCCTCAATCCATGTATGGCCATCTCTGCTGAACTAAAGATGTCGAACTAGTTCTCTTCTCCTTCTTTTGTTGTTGCCCCAGCAAACTCGGATCTGAGTTTTTTGTAGAAATTTTTGTTCCCAACCCCGGTTTTCAGTTTCTCCTTATTTCTCCCATAAAGTTAAATGCCCATTCCCATAACCATACATTCAACAAGCTGGAAAAAATAAATATTTTTTGAAAACACAAATTCTGGAAATTTCACCATGTTGAAATGCAGAAATAAAACTCAAAAAAATAAATCAACCACACACAGAAAATAGACATGTTGATTTTTGGTCAATATGACCCTGGGAAAACCCCCTACAACTCTTGGGGAAAACCAGTTCGAAAGCTCTTCTTATTTCTGATAAATAGCTTTTACAATGAGAGAGAAATACTCAGAAAATTTCAGCAAGTAAACAAATACAACTTATCTCGTTTTCCGTGCTTAACCACTGCCTCGGAAAATTTGCAAACAGTAGAACAGGAATAGCAATAAATGTTGTACGGTCTCCCTCGTTTTTGGTGCCCATAAATACAACAATAAATGTTGTTGTATGCCCTCCTCTTTTTGCGTGCAGAACAACAATAAATGTTGTTGTACGACCTCCTTGGAAAGCGTACAGACAGTAATAAATGTTGATGTACGGAAACTGCCTCGATTTCTGTGCACAGCAACAGCAGCAGGCTGTACGGCCTGCCTCGAAATCTGTACCTTGAAAAATGTGCCAAAACTGCCTTGAACTGTGTGCCAACCCTACTGTATGGATTTGCTGAAATGATGCCTCGGTATGCATGCCAAGTTTCTATTCTCCTTCTCCTTACTGCTCAGAAATCTCCTTTGCTCTGTTCTTCTCCTTCTCTCAATCTGCTCATGAAAGAATGAATGATCTTTTCTCTCCTTTTCCTCCTGTAACCTAACCCTAAGTGACTTTTGGGGAATCCCTAAATCCAATGGCTGAGATAGTTTTAGATCTAGGGCTGAGATTAAATGCTCATTTAAATCTCACTTTCTATATTTTAATTCACCCCACTTTAATAAAGACCCTCTTATTCATTTATTTCCAAAGTCACTTTTCACTTTCTAATTTCACATTGACTTTATTAAAGTCGCTTTAAAATTAGACTTAGTAACTTTATCACTTAAAGTCACTTTTAAATTAGATTTGACTTTATAACTTTATAAAGTCACTCTAGGAGAAAAATTTAATTCTTTTGGACACTTTTCCCTAGGCCAAAGATCAAAGCCTTAGGGAACCACCTGTCCTCCGATAACCAAATTTCAACACTCCCTCTTACCGAGGAAAGTGTTCCTCACCACACCCATCTTGTCTCTGAAGTAGACATGTTTGCCCCGTGGTAAGGCTTTGGTAAGAATATCTGCTACCTGCTCATCAGTGGGAATATACTCAAGCATCACAACTCTCTTCTGAACATAGTCCCTGATGAAGTGATATCTGATGCCGATATGCTTTGACCTGTCATGAAATACTAGATTCTCCGTGAGTTTAATGCAACTCTGATTATCACAGTATATCACTGAAGGTCTCAACGATTGACCAAATAAGCCAAACAACATCTTGCGAAGCCATATGACCTCACAACTAGCTACACTGGCTGCCATGTACTCTACTTCCGCTGAACTCAATGCTACTGGCTGCTGCTTTCAGCTGAACCACGACATCACTGCTGAACCCAACCCAAAACAACACCCTGAAGTGCTCTTCCTATCAGAAGCACAACCTGCCCAATCAGAATCAGTGTAACCTACCAATCTCACTCCATCTCCCTACCTATAATCCAAACCATAATCCACTATCCCCTACAAGTACCGCAAAATGTGTTTTGCAGCAACCCAGTGCACCCTCCTAGGCTCACACATGAACTGGCTGATCGTGTTGACTGCAAAACATATATCTGGTCTAGTGTTGACCAAATACATCAAGGAACCAATCAGCTGTCTATACAATGTGGGATCCACCAACTCGGAATCTGAAGCATGAAGCTTCTTCCAGTTGGTGATCATAGGTGTCGACATGGGTCTACAATCCTCCATGTGGAATCTGCTAAGGATGTCCACAATATACTTCCCCTGTCCCAGGAAGAAATGTCCCTCCTCCTGCCACATCTCCAAACCCAAAAAGTAATGCATCAAGCCAATGTCCTTCATCTCGAACTCCGACGCAAGATCTCTCTTACAACTCTCTATGAGTCTCTCTACACCCATAATGACCAAGACATCCACATACAACACCAGAATGAGAGGCTCCTCGCCTATCACAATAAAGTATAGGTTTGGATCTACATCACTCTTTGTGAAACCCATCTCTTGCAAGTAAGTATCAATCCTGGAGTACCAAGCTCTAGGAGCTTGCTTCAGGCCATAAAGGGCCTTCTTCAGTCTGCACACATGGAACTCCTTCCCATGCACCTCAAAGCCCTGTAGTTGCTCAATGTACACCTCCTCCTATATGAAGCCATTGAGAAATGTGGTCTTCACATCCATCTGGTGGACCTTCCAACCCATCTCTGCTGCTATCGATATGATGGAGCGAATCGAAGTATATCGAGCCACGGGAGCGAAGGTCTCCCCATAATCTACTCCCTCTACTTGGGAGAACCCTCTAGCCACAAACCTTGCCGTGAATTTCTCAATGCTGCCATCTGCAACATGCTTTACCTTGTAAAGCCATCTGGAAGTAACCATGGATTTGCTCTCAGGCCTCAGCACCACCTCCCAAACATCATTCTTCATGATAGAAGAATACTCCTCCTGCATGGCCTCTCTCCAGACCTGCTGGCTAGCTACCTCCTCATAGCTAGAAGGCTCAGAGTCAACAATGTTGGCAACCATTGCCATATAGCTACAAAACCTCTCAGGTGGTCTGCTCTCTCTGACCGGCCTCTTCGGCCCAGCAACAGATGTGGCCTCTCTCAAGGTATCTTGAAACCACTTGGGCTTCCTCTTCCCTGAGCACACTTCTCCCACCGGACAATGAAACTCCTCCTCCTCATCAAGAGCCTGAACTCCTGACTGTCTCTCTGTTGTCCTCTTGCCTGAACCTGAACCTGTAGATGTTGAAGTACCATGTGAACTGTCCATCAGTGGACTCCCTAGTGAACTGCTCTGCAGACTGCTTTGCATGCTGCCCGAAGCACCACCCCTCTAACTCTGCAAGCCACTCCTCACTGATGGACCTGACATCGTAATCGATGTACCTCCTAATCCTTGCCCACTGGATCTTTGTGACTGACTCCGTTGTTCCTGAGGGTCTGGCTGATCCAGATACTCTAACTCCCATGACCTCCTGAAAGCCTTGTCCTCCTCGAATTTCACATCCCGCCTGACAACAACTCTCCTCTGTGCAGGAATATAAATCCGAAAGGCTTTCGAGGTCTCACTGTAGCCCACAAAGATACCCTTCTCTATGGTGGGCTCTAGCTTGGTCCTCTTCTCCTTGGGTACATAGGAGTATGCAATACACCCAAAGATATGAAAATGACCAATATCATGCTTCTTCCCAGAAAAAGACTCCTCCGGAGTCACATGCGCCAAGGCACGATGCAGACTCCTATTCTGCAAATAAACAGCAGTGTTATAGGCCTCTGCCCACAAAAACAATGGTAACCCTTGATCATGTAGCATGGCTTTGGCAGCCCCTCCGATGGATCTATTCTTCCTCTCTGCACCCCGTTCTGCTAGGGGTTGTAAGGAACTGTGAACTCCCTCCTAATGCCTGCCTCTGCACAATAATCAACAAACTCACCAAGGGTGTACTCCCCTCCATTGTTCGACCTCAGGGACTTGATTTTCCGACCTGTCTGAGTCTCCACAAGAGCTCTGAACTCCTGAAACCACTTGAAGACCTCACTCTTGGTCTTCAAGAAATAAATCCGGGTCTTCTTGGAGAGATCATCAATGAATAAAACATAGTACTCATATCCACTCAAGGAAACATGAAACATTCGAATGCTCACATCAGAATGAATCAAATCAAGTATCCCAGACGATCTGCTGTCACTGCTGGGAAAAGGGGATTTGGTAAAATTGCCCATAGCACATCCTCTACATGTATCAATGTGATCAGTACTGAAATATGGCACGCCTGTAGTGATCTCCCGCAATATCCTCAAGGCTCCATGAGACATGTGCCCCATCTTGCGGTGCCAAATATCGCACAGCTTTGAACTGCTAGCTCTGTTGTCGGTACTACTGCTCAATGCCAAAAGGGGCTGAAATGCAAACTTGTACACCTTTGCATGGCGTACACCAATCACTCTAGCTGAAACAGTTGGAGCGCCCCTAGGATATATAAGCATCTGTCCTCTACTGAACAATATCTCATATCCTTTGTCCTCCAATGCTGAGACGGATATGAGGTTCTTCCTCATCCCTGGCACACATAGAACATCTAACACCTTCAAGGGAGGTTTGGGTTCCCTATCAAATGTCAATGTCCCCACACCTAACAATGTTGTCATCTCCGAGTACTACCTCTATATTAGTGCCACTCTCTTAAAACTCTGAGAAGTACTCACAGACTCTTGTCATATGACGTGAAGCCCCATTGTCAACATACCAGATACCTAAAGATGCTCCACTAGTGGAGGGAAATGCACACTCCCTCTCAACCTCCATGGCAGGTGATCCTGCACTAGTGGACTCACAAGCAATGAACCCAAACTCCCGGTCAAAGCTATCCGAAAAGTCCTCTATCTCTGTTGATGCTGCCATGGTCTTGTTCTTCCCCTTCTTCTTTTTCTCCAGACACAAAACTACATAGTGTCCCATCCTCTGACAATTCCAACACTTCACCTTGGAATAGTCCTTCTGCGTGTTCCCCTGTTTACGTTTACCTTTGCCTTTGCCCCCACCAACACTTGTGGAAGCTTGCTTCTTTCCCTTGCCTTTCTTGCCTCCTGCTAACAATGCTACATCCTCATCCTGCTCAACAGGTTTGGCTGCCCCAAGCTGGCTCTTTCTGATTTCAGTCTATATGCAATCATCCCAGAACCTCTCCCAAGTGGGAAAGGTCTCACGTGCACAAACCCCATCAACAAAGTTCAGCCATGAACTGAGAAGGCCATTCACTGCAATCCACACCAACTCAGTGGGTGGAATGACCTCTCCAACTACTGCCAACGCATCTCTCACATTAGTGATCTTTGTGAGATATCCAGTATCACTATCAGTCTTAGCCATCTTAACGGTCTTTAGCTTCTCTTTAGCTTCTCCCTTAAGACCATTTTTCTGTTCTCATTGGTACTCTAGTAGAGATTGGTCAAGGTTGTCCACATCTCATGAGCAAATCTCTTTCCTTTCACATGAGGAATGACATGGTCTTTAATACCATCCAGAATCAGTCTCTTACCCTTGTTATTCTTCTTGTTAAAGTCTGCCAACTGAACAACATCAGTAGGCACATTCACAGGAAGTTGTTGGGTATGCACCATTATACCCCAGACTTCTGCCTCCTCAAAGATGCTCTGCATTCTTTCCTTCCATACACTGTAGTTACTATGCCCATCCAACCTATCCTCCACCCTCAAGCCCAAAGACATGCTTGTTGTCCTAATAAACTGAAGATGACACTGTTGTAGTAAAGGTACTGTTTTCTATGTGAAAAATCAGTTTGCTATAATTTTACTTCTTGCTGTCCCAAATTGCACTTTTCAGCAAAATAGCTCTGATACCATGTAGAAATTTCTGTTCCCGACCCCGGTTTTCAGTTTCTCCTGATTTCTCCCATATAGTTAAATGCCCATTTCCATAGCCATACATTCAACAAGCTGGAAAAAAATAAATATTTTCTGAAAACACAAATTCTGTAAATTTCACAGTGCTAAAATGTAGAAATAAAACTCAGAAAAATAAATCAGCCACACACAAAAAATAGACACACTGATTTTTTGTCAATATGACCTTGGAAAAACCCCCTACAACTCTTAGGGAAAACCAGTTTGAAAGCTCTTCTTATTTCTAATAAATAACTTTTACAGTGAGAGAGAAATACTCAGAAAATTTCAGCAAGTAAACAAATACAACTTATCTCTTTTTCCGTCCTTAACCACCGCCTCGGAAAATGTGCAAACAACAAAACAAGAACAATAAATGATGTATAGTCTCCCTCATTTTTCGTGCCCAAAAATACAGCAATAAATGTTGTTGTATGGCCTCCTGTTTTTGTGTGCAGAACAACAATAAATGTTGTTGTACGGCCTCCTTGGAAAGCGTGCATACAGTAATAAATGTTGTTGTACGGAAACTGCCTCGATTTCTGTGCACAGCAACAGCAGTAGGTTGTACGGCCTCCCTCGAAATCTGTGCCACAAAAACAACTTTCCTCCCTCAAAATCTGTGCCAAAAACTGTACGACTACCTAGAAATGCGTACCCTCAGCTGTTGTATGGAAACTACCTTGAAAAACATGCCAAAATTGCCTTGAATTGTGTGCCAACTCTGCTGTATGGATTTGCTGAAATGTTGCCTCAGTATGCGTGCCAAGTTTCTGTTCTCCTTCTCCTCACTGCTCAGAAATCTCTTCTTTAACCTAACCCTAAGTGACTTTTGGGGAATCCCTAAATCCAATGGCTGAGATAGCTTTAGATCTAGGGCTGAGATTAAATGCTCATTTAAATCTCACTTTCTATTTTTTAATTCACCCCACTTTAATAAAGACCCACTTAGTCATTTATTTTCAAAGTCACTTTTCACTTTCTAATTTCACATTGACTTTATTAAAGTCACTTTAAAATTAGACTTAGTAACTTTATCACTTAAAGTCACTTTTAAATTAGATTTGACTTTAACTTTAGGAGAAAAATAAAATTCTTTTGGACACTTTTCCCTAGGCCAAAGATCAAAGCCTTAGGGAACCGCCTGTCCTCCGATAACCAAATTTCAACAGAAAAGTCAAATCAGTCTTCAAGGAAGATTCTCAAGCCATTTCAAGAAGACCTTCAATCTCATTCAAAGGATGCACTCATCAAGAAGATAATCTTTGCCATCAAAGATTTATGACATTGAAGACATTGTTGGAAGACGCATCATCAAGCACCATCCAACATTATCCAACACCTTTGAAGACATCTACATTGGAGAATTCAATCTAAGAGGGAGTTCCTAACTTCATCTTCAATAAGGAAGCTTCTAGAAGGAGGAAGTCACTCTACTCAAGTAAGTATCTATGACCTCATCTAAATCTATCAAAATGACTTATTGCAAAGAGAGCAACAAATTGGTTGGGTCATCAAACTTTAGTGCATGGAAGAAGAGGACAGATTTGAATCTAATTGAAAATGAAGTTATGGGCTACATTGAAGGATCTACAATTCAACCTTCAAAAGAAATCATTCAAGCATATATCAAATACATGAAGGGAGACATAAGAGCTCAAAGAATTCTTATAGAATCCATAAAGGACTCTCTCATTCCCTATGCATCAAATCTAGAATCCTCAAAAGAAATATATGATAAATTGGTGGAGCTATTCTCGAAAGGTTCTGCAGGGGAAATAATATCCCCAAGACAAAAGTTATACAAATTGAGAATGTCAAGAAAGGAAGGAATAATTTCATATCTTATGGAGGTTTTCGTAATACGAGATCAACTACATAAATTGGGAGAAGTAATGTCTAATGGAGAAATACTCACTATGGTACAAAATGCTCTACCTAAAGAATGGAGAAGTTTCACTTCAAGCATCGATGGGAAGGAAGAAGCAATGCCATTTCAGGATCTGTGTAAGATAGTAGAATCAAGATTGAAAGCCAAAGATGATGCAAGATCAAGTGAAGGGAATCAAGCCTGCACCTAAGGCCAGAAGAAAGGAAGATTCTAAATTTGGTTCTCAAAATAAAAGAAGAAATATGGACAAAGCACGATACTTTGGTGTTGTAACCAAACTCTCCAAAAAGAGAAGAAAAGAGATATCAACGCCTTAGAAATGAGCCACTTCGAGGGGGAAACCTCCAATACATTACATAAATGAACAATTCTTGGATGATACAATTTACAAAACCTCCCTTTTATATATAGGAGTCCATGGGGCCATAATGTAATCCTAGTGGGCCACAATGTAATCCTAGCCGACCTAACAATAATAATTTAAGGGCACAATAATAACAATATGGGGGTTACAGGGGTACAATAATAACAATAAGGGGGGCTACACTAATATAATAAGGGGCTATACTATTAATATAGGGACTTAACATGCCCCTCTCCTTCAAACAAGTGTTGTCCTCAACGCTTGATTATTTCTTGATGCTTCTGTATAAAATTCTCATCCTCCCATGTGAAATATTTTACAGGAAAGTTCTTCCACTTGCTGAGATACTCTGAAATTGATCGTACTTGTCAAGTTCTTGTTTCTATGACTTCTTCATAACTTCTTTCGATGTGATGTTGATCTTCCTGTTGTTTCATTAGATTCTGCACCAAAGTTGGGTTATCCTTTGAGAGTTGGAGAACTCGTTGTTGATGCTCGATGTGATCTTCCACTAATTTATCATCCATATTTGCTATTATTTGATCCTTCAAACCATCCAACTTAGCCTCCATTTATGCTTTTAAACCATCTATTTCATCTTCAATTTCTCTTCGTAAGATCGAAACTTGTTGCACTTGGTACCGTAATTTTGATATCTCATACTGCAACTCTTCCTCTTCATGCGTCATAGTATAGATTTTTGAGGGATTAATGGGTATGGAATTATTTTTTGGAGGCATTATAGAATCCAATACTGATAAAAATTCTAAAATATGCCCTTGGAATCAATTCAAATTGATTCTTCAAACAAGACTTATACAATTCGGCAAAAAAATACACACCTTTACTTGCTTTGAGGAGCTCGATATTGAAATTGAATTATCTTTGTAATTGAAAATCTCCAATATCTGAAGTTCAGCCCTGTAGTAGCCCTCTGAATTTTATTTTTAATGCCACAGGTATGACCTGATTTGGATTCTCCAAGACAAAGTTGTGTCCAATCCCCCACAATGACCTAATTATGGACTGGTTCAGTAGAGCGAACTTGTACGAATTGCCACGTGTCACCGTTTTGTCCTTTGTCTCTGAAATTGATAGCGAAGAAACTTCAGTCTGTGTACTTGCGACCACTTTTTACGGCACTTCAATCCAATGCCCAGAGAGAGAGTTATTGAAGTTTTTCCACGATCACCTCTTTGAGATGAAATTCAGGAGCCTGAAAAAGCACTACCTTCCACAGATCATATCTCCAAAAATATTGCGAACCAAGCTCTGAAATTTTTTGATGAATTTCCTCAGGATTTCAGCTTCGCACCATATGAATTTCAGATTCTGAACCTTCGTAGAAAACAATTTATAGCGCAAATTCCACGATGACCTGTTTAGGAGCCTGAAAAAATACCTGACTTCCACAGATCATATATCCGAAATTATTGCGAACCAAACTCTGAAATTTTTATACAAGCTTCCTCAGGATTTTTTCTTCGCACCCTAAAAATTTCAGCTTCTGAAACTTCGTAGAAAAACAGTTATAGCGAAAATGCCACGATGACCTGTTTGGAGCAGCGAAACCCTAGAATCCAAAGCTCCGATACCAAATGGTTATGAAACCAACTCCAAAAATATAAGAAAAGAGATATCAACGCCTTAGAAATCACCTACTTTGAGGGGGAAACCTCCAATACATTACATAGATGAACAATTCTTGGATTATACAAATGAAAAAACCTCCTTCTATATATAAGGGTCCAGTGGGTCACAATATAATCCTAGCCGACCTAACAATAATAATGTAAGTGAACAATAATAACAATATGGGGGTTACAAGGTAAAACAATAATAATAAAGGGGCTACACTAATAACAATAAGGGACTACACTAGTAATATGGGGACCTAACACAAACCCTAGCTTTGAATTGTCTCACCCTTGTTCGCCATGAGCTTACATCCGTGTGGTTGAGAGGCTATAGTCGCACCGTAAGGATTTCTTCTATACGTATTGAGGCTTAAAGTAGATAAATCATCTACCTCACATCATACCTTTGCTAGAGATCAACACTATCGTATATATGTTCATTCATGCCCATAAATCATATTTCAACAAGAAAGGAATATACATATAATATAAATGGTAATATGATTAAGAATCATATGGATATGTTCTCCCTCTAAATGGGAAACCACTTTAGTCATATTTATTCATGTCATCAAACTATCTATAATATTGTCATGCATCAATATACTTTAGATCATAAATTCAAACATATACCCATCATGGTCATAACATGCTCACATTAGCTACTACATCATCACATCATGGCATCAATATTTCATCAAGGGGTTATAGTCACAAGATAGGGATAGTCAGATTGGTTGTGACATCATATACTATGAAAATTTTAAGATGGAATTTTATCTTAAAGTTTTAAAACCTCGCTAATCTTACTATTCCCTAATATCCAAATTGTAAATGTTTAAATATTTTGTAAAAATATTTATATTTCTAATGATTTTATATTATTCATATAATTTTGGTGATTTTTAAGGAAACATAATTTTATACTATAAAATTTGGGTGAATAATTTTTAAAAAAATGGAAATTGGCTAATCTTTTTTTTTTGAAAAAAACATGGAAAATTAACCCACCCATAAAACAAAATATCACTTCTTATCAAGTCAATCCATCAAGTTAGGGAATTTAGTTTTACCATATGCCATAGTTACTAATCACACCACAACATAACCATGGTTAATGAAGGATCTAGAATTTCAATCTCATATTTTATACTTCTATCATAATGGTTACCATGCTTCTCATTATTTAGAGGATCAAGTCATACCATTCAATAAAAAATTACCATACTTTCTTCATACTCATCACAAGCATTATAAATACTGGCTTATGTATATGAATTAATGAGCTAACCTTCTATGTGAAATCCATCATGTCTTATGCATGTCAACCACAAGAGTATCATCTACTAGAGTCAATGTGTTAGCCTTCTTCATAGGATATGGATATCCAAAAACAATATATATTATCCAAACATAAATTTATACCACTATATCAAAGATAAACATTAAGTAGCCCTATAATTTAATAGGTTCATCATAATCAATATATTCAACACTGTGTGCATGTTTCATCATAAGAAACATGAATCCAAATCACTTTCATATGTATGTAAGAACCATTTGAGAACGTACATTCTCACCATACCTTACAATTTACCTTTCCATCACTATTATGGCTAAAACATAACATAATATATCATGCATACCTTGTAGTATTCAAATACATGTGCATATTTTATTTTGACATGGGAAGCTTGTAGCATTTTGTCACATTTTCATCAAAGTATCTTTTTACCTTTATGAGCTCTTAGCTATCTATCTTTCCTTAATTTCAAATGATCCTACAAAAGATCAATTATCACATATCATCAAGTAGGTTAGAAACATCCAGAAAGGGTAAGTATAAACAATAATCATACTAATCAGATCGATAAGTCAAAACCAAAGACACAAAGTACATCATAAGTCAAGAAATACTTATTTTTCAATGAGAGGTAATCCTCTCTTGAACCAACCTTCAAGATCCTTCACTATCCATAGTCCACATAATAATGTTGCCTTCAACCAACCAACCAGACTACTACAAATATCCCATTTGGGGCTTCATCAAATTTTTCAAGCAAGGGAATGAGGATCTTCACATTAACCATGCCATATCTCATATATCTCATACATTTTTCATGTAAATCGCTTTCTCTCAAACCTAACCTCATAATATCCATCAAACCTTAATACACAAATTTCCTTAAGGTTTTCTTCAAAACCCTAGAATCCTTTAGGTCTCCCCCATATTCTCTTGTTTCATCAAAGGTGTCTCCATGGGGGTGGGATTCCATAATTCTTTCATCCCAACTCTCGATACTATGTTAATTTTTCATAGGGCTACATTTTTATTTTCTTTGATAATTGTATTACCACACATTACTTTCACCCCAAAACATCATAAAATTATTCAAATTTACATCATTATTCAATGAAGATGTGCAATCGTGTAGAAAGAAAATATCATCATCATCAAATTCAGAGAACATAAAGGAACAAGAGAAGAAAAGCATTCACACATAAAGACACTCCTGATTACTTGGAGACTGTGGCAAACCCACTATGGGGAAAACCCTTTGCAATTCTTCTTCTTATATTGTCATCAAATGATTCAGCAAAAGAGATTACATTGATCCATATCTTCATTTATGCAACTAACCAAATAAACAACTACAACATCCATCAAATGAACCCAAAAATGTATACACACATAAATTTGATTCTAAGTCTACATTGAACTTTCATTTTTTGAGGTCAATTTTTGAATCATGCGGTCACCGAGAGAAATATTTGGAATACCGAGATTTCATCTTTAAGGTCCCTACCGCATGGAGGAGGTGTTATCCGAGCGACTATAGTTGCATGGTAACTCTTTGAAGCACTCGGAAGCAAGAGACTATGGTATGAAACTCGAGAATCATAAACCCCTATATGCCTACGTACGCAGGATGAGATGTGTGTGGACTCAGATGCTTTTGTTCGCACTAACGATCTGGAAGTGAGTGATTGGGGTCTCTGATCTAGACTGGTGGGAAACCCTAAATCCCCAAATACATGGATGAAGCACATATGGGCACCTGAATATCCACGTAATACATGAGCCTATGTGAGATGTTATTGTATCACGATACTTTTTTTTGTGCCTCCGACTGGTCCAAAACCCTAAATCGTAAATTGAGTCTTTCTAACCCCTACTCTCACCTCGTAGAACCTATTCCTCCCCGGATGAGCCACACTCCGTGCGAGCCAAAAAACCAAGATAGAAGAGTGAGTTATGATTGTATCCAAACGAGGTAGAGTGGAAATTGTATTTATATCATTCCAATAGGGTCCACCTTTCTTTAGGCCAACCTTATCAAATAGCACATGTGTGTGAGACCGACCTAATCCAATGTACATGAGAGGGTTGATAAATTCAAAACTAACTTTTCTTGCGCGACTAGGTGAGCTTTAGGATGATTTTGTCCTTCAGAAAAGAGGAATTCAATGCAATAATCATCTCTTTCATATATGAGATATACACGGTGGAATTTTACTATGGTTACATATTTTTAACATCTAGTTTTATACTCCAAGGATTACAGTAGGAAAGAAACCATCCCGTAAATGGGCTAATCCTTAACAAGTATTTTTCTTGAAAACTCATGATATTTTGTAAATATGTAAATAATAATATGTATAAACCGGTTTGTCTTTTGTTAGTTTTGTTGAGTTCTACTCTTTGACTTTGTACTTCTGGGATTATATTAATATTTCTATTTATTTCTATGAGATTCATCTTTAAAAGGAAATCTATCAAAATGATTAGTGTGCTACATTTTATTGTAATTATATATATTATAGTCTCTCGATATCAATCATTTTTTATATCATTCATAAACCACTCATAACCTAAATGTTGGGTATGTGTTATATTCTTTCCACGTACTGCTACCACGCGGGGCTAAGAGGGGCGATAGCTCCCCACTTGCGCCGGCGCAATGGGGGCTCACAGGGGGGGGCGCAGTCTCTCGTCGGGTCCGGGCAGGCCTCGCGAAAAATTCTTTTGGTCCTTAATTTCCGGTGGGTAGTCCGCGTCCATGGTTTTGTGCATGGTTTTGCACATGGTTTTGGGGTAACATGGTTTTCGCCCCGGTATTTTGTAGATCCAATCAAGGGAATATGTTATGTTCTAACTGTGTTTATGATTAGGGGTCATACAAGCTCAGCATGTATATATATGTGTGTTGTAACACTAAAAGGAATATAATGAAAAATCAAGTCGGGTCGTCCCAATTTGGGATCTGTGGAAAATCTCTCGTGTTTATCTCTGCTTTATGTTTTATGCTCGCTATTGTTTATTTTCTATTATAAGATTCGTGTGTAGATAATTGCCTGTGGTTAAAACCTACATTTGGTATCGTAGCTATTTCTGCTTCAAGGGGACGCCTTGTCATTGAAATGGTTTTTTTGTCTCTAAGTTCGAGGTAGACCCTCACTATGGGGAGATCTCAGATCGCTCTGCTGAAAGAAGATGGCGAGCTACGGAAGATAGAGATTGAGAAATTTAATGGTCGTAGTTTTGATTTGTGGAAGCTCAATATGGAGGATCCGCTCGTGGATAAAGACTGGGTGATCGCGCAGATCCAGGTACTAAACCAACGACAATGTCGATGAAGACCGGGAAGAACCGGATCGTATGGGCTAAGAGCACAATACTGTGTGTCTCGCATTCGTATTGTTGAATGTATCCTGGGAAGTTACGATGAAGACCTCAGGGACAAGCTAGGGACTTTGTATCAATCTAAGTCTTTGCAATGTTGTTCCGTGGAAAAAGCGTATAACCCGAGGATGAAGGATGGAGACTGCGGGATGAGCATTCGAACGCCTCATCGTGGGTAAGTCAACATCGTCGTTGATATTAAAATCTCGTATGAAGATAAGTGCACAAATTTGTTGTGCCCTACTGCACTGTGGGACAACAATATTGCAATAGGTAGCAATACAACTACCTTGAACTTTGATGACATTGTCTCACTATGGTTCTGAGGAAATGAGACTTTGAGAAATATGGAGGGTCGGGAATGGGAGATGCCTTATCCGTACGAGGAAGGTCCTGCAATTAAAAACGAGAATAAGGTTTGAGGGAGATCTAAATATAGAGGGAGATTCAAACTTCCGGAAAGTTTGTAAAGGGGCCGAAATGCGAAAGAAGGACACTACAAAAGGAATGCATCTAAAGCTCCCGGTAGAAAGGAAAGGGATCTGATGAAGCTTCTTCATAGAGGCAAAACCGACTCAGATGAAGGTGGATGTGTATTTGGCTTCTTCTTCAAATACATGATGTAGATCATGAGTCATGGTTGATTGACTCAGTATCCTTTCACTTCACTCCCTCATAGGGAGTGGTTCTGCTGAGTATGAGTAGTTTACATGTGGGTGACGTCTTCCTAGGGATGATAGGAAGCCGTAATCATCTGGACGTGAAAGTCAAGCTGAAGTCGTTAAGGTGGAAGGATTAGAACACTTCCGTACCCTGCATATTCCCGCATTGGCTAGAAATCTGATTTCGTAAGCAAGAGATGGATGATGCAGTGTAAAAATAAGTAGTTCGAGAAAGATGCCCGCAATGGTCTTGGGAGCACTAGTATTAATGCGGAGTTCGGGACCGGAACTCAGACAAGCTACAAGGTAGCACCGTTATTGATGGGTGTAATGTAGCTTGGTGTGGTTCCTAAAGTGGGATGGAAAGTCTAGTCAGTTTCGAGGAAATACCATGCTAAGTGGCATCAAAGGGCTGACATATTGGAGAAAGGCCTTCGGATACCGCATAGAGATGGTATGGTAGAAGGTATGTCTAATTTCTCCGGGATTTCGATTTCTCGTGGGAACATTGTGTATATGGGAAGCGTAATCGGGTGAGTTTTCCGGTGCTAAGAGGGCAAACAAGATATTAGAACTTGTGCAATGCGATGTGCTCGGGCCTCGTGTCGGCCTAACACGGGAAAGTTCGTGTACTATGTTTCCCCCATTCATAGATGACTTCTCAAGGAATACATGGATATATTTCTTGAGGAAGAAATCCAAAGTCTTTGACAAATTTAAAGAATTTAAGGCTCGTGGAAAACCAAAACAGAGAAGAAGATAAAGGCGTTGAGGATGATAATGGTGGGGAGTTCGCAAGAAGGAATTTGAAGAGTTCTCAGAAGAAGTGTGGTATAGCACGCGTAAGAATACTCCATACACACTTTAGCAAAATGGAGTTGCAGAAAAGAATGAATAGAACACTCGATGGAAAAGGCAAGAAGCATGCTCAAGGGTACCCTGGTTAGGACAAGAATTTAGGCGCAGGCAAAGGAGACCGCATGTTACTTATTTACCGTATCACCTTCATCGCCGTTGAGGATAAGACCTCCCACATGAGGTATGGACTGGTAAGAAACCCTCTATTTCACATCTAAGGGTATTTGGATGTGATGGCTATGTACATGTTCCAAAGGAGAAAAGGACTCAAGTTGGATAATAAATCTGAAAGGTGCATCTTTAGCTGGGTATAAGGATGGTTTAAAGGGCTACAAGCTTTGGAACCCTTAAACAAGGAAGGTTGTGTATAGCCGAGATGTGGTGTTTAGAGAAGTGAAAGATGTTGTTAAACATGAAGTCCTACCAAAGGAACTCGAGAAGATAGAGTTTGAGCTAAAGGAGGATGAATCGACTCTCACAATAGAAGAAGACTCGAAGATGAAGAGCCACAAACTCCAGCTTTGAGAAGATCACTCTGGGAAAGAAGGCAAACGTAAAGGTATAGTCCATCTCCGCTTTTGTCTGTGCTTCCTTAACTATAACTAATGATGAACCCGTAACTCTGAGGGAGTGCGCAGATTCAGAGGATGGAAAAACTCCGGAAGGAGGCCATGGTTGATGAAATGGCATCCTTGCACAAAAACGATGCATGGGATCTCAGTGGAGTTGCCTACGAAAGGAAGCCCATTGGGAGCAAATGGGTGTTTAAGAAGAATATGAATGTAGAAGGCAAGGTGGAGAAATACAAAGCTCCTGCCAGAAGGAAAGGTTATTCCTGGTGTGCCGGGAATTGATTTTGGTGATATTTTTCTCTCCTCGTTACAAGGTTACTTCTATTAGATTACTTTTATTTGTTGTTGCCGCATTTGATTTTTGAGATAGAACAGATGGATGGGAGACAACTTTTCTTCACGAGGATCTAGAAGAGGAGATCTACATGAAGCAACCCGAAGGATTTATGGTGAAGGGTAAGAAAGAACTGCATGTGTTGAAGAAGTCTCGTATGGGTTAAAAATAACACAAGGATGTGGTATCGTAAATTTGATACCTAAGTATATCGGGGACTTGGCTTCACCAGAAGCAAGGAAGATCATTGTGTTTGTTTTAAATAACGGTGATCGTGTTATATATCCGGTCTGTATGTGGATGATATGTTGTTGATTGAAATGACAAAGAAATTATCCAAGATTTGAAGACCCAACTGTTCTCCAAATTCACATGAAGGAACTGTGTCGCAAACTATATTTTGGGCATGGAAATTAAGAGAGACGGCAAAGAGGAAGCTCTGTTAAACCAAAGAGGAAGTATGTCGAGATCGTATCGCAGGTTCAATATGCAAGATAGTAAACCTGAATGTTCCTATTCCCGTAGGTGTAAAGTCATCACGAATGTGTTGTCCCAAGACACAAGAAGAAGAGGAGTATATGTCCTGTGTTCCATATGTGCGTGGGTAGCTCCGATTGCATGCAATGGTCTCAGATTTCAGACCGTACATTACACATGTAGTGGGAGTATTGAGCGGTGTTTATGTCAAACCCAGGGAAGGAGCATTGGAGCAAGAGGTGAAGCGGGTTTTCGATATTTACGTGGCACTAGTGATTATGGTTTGTGCTACCAAGGAAGACCAAGATTGGAAAGAATGTTGGACATTCGTGGTTTTTTTGATGCAGACTGGTCAGAGTATGGACCAAAGAAGATCTACAAGTGGGTATGTGTTTAGCCTATTTGGAGGTGCACCGCTTGGATGAGTAAAATATAGTTTGTAGTGCTCTTTCAACCATTGAGGTTAATACATAGTGCCCACTCATGCAAGCAAGGAAGCGCTTAAGGCAGAGATTGTGTTCAAGTATGGGGTTACATGTTAAGCTATAAGGATAGACCGTGATAGCCAAAGTGCAATTTTCTTTGGCTAAGAACCCCGCTTATCATTCAAAGACAAAGCACATCGATGTTCAATATCACTTTGTTAGAGATATGGTTGAGGCTAAAGGGTGTTGTCGGTAAAGGACACTTTGAAGAATGTTGCGTATGCATTGACAAAGTCCTGTGAGCACTCTGGGTTCTCTTGGTAGAAACAATGGCCGTTGAAGAATTGGGCTAATGACTACGCCCTCCTATGGCCCCCCGTGGAAAGAAAACAACAAGTGGGAGAATGTTGGGTATGTGTTACATTATTTCCACGACTAAGCACGCGCTGGGGCTAAGAGGGGGCGATAGCCCCCACTTTGCGCCGGGCGCAACTGGGGTCACGGTGGGGGGCGTAGTCTCTCGTTGGGGTCCCGGGCAGCCTCGGCGAAATTTTTGGTCCTTAATTTCCTGGTGGGTAGTCCACGTCCATGGTTTTGCATGGTTTTGCACATGGTTTTGGGGTACGATGGTTTTCTGCCTCCGGTATTTTTGTAGATCCGTCAAGGGAAATACGGTTATGTTCTAATCCAGGGTTTATGGATTGGGGTTTATGTATGTTGTGGCATGTATATATATGTGTGTTGTAACACTAAAATGAATATAATGAAAAATCAAGTCGGGGTCGTCCCGATTTGGGATCCGTGGGAAAATTCTATGTTTATCTATTTTATGTTTTATGCTCTCACTATTGTTTATTTTCTCGTTATAATATTTGTGTGTAGATAATTTCGTTCAGGTTAAACCTACATTAAAATCTCCAAAAGGATATTCTATTTCATGACCAACCAAATATTTGAACAGCTTATCAAAATAGGTAAATTATGAAAAAAGGTTAGCATCTTTTGACTCCAATTGTCATCCACGGCTCTTATGAAAATATTTACCGATTTCCTGGTCTACTGATTAAATATTTTGAGTGTAATTCAAAAATATGAACTTCAAAGATAAGGGGTCTCATTAAGAGCCATCTTACTCATGATCATGAGTACTAATGGTATTGAAATTAACAATGGTCACCAAGCCAGGGTAATGGCTTATAGTTAAAATTTGTAAGACAAGGTTTCATCATGAGCTAGCTTGTTCGCTATCATTAATGCTTGTGAATGGCGTTGTCAAATATTGTCAAATGTGAGCTGTGACAATGACTTTTAAGGAAAAAAATTATCCAGTTTAAAATAAATGTATCTAAAATCTTTACTAATGGATGGGATACAAGTATTTCCCTTGCAAAAGGTAACCCCGTTGAGTCTGATCACCGTTGGTGTTGAAAATTGTAACTAGGATCTATATTCATATTGACTATGTAATTATGTATTTATGTAAAGTAGAATACAAAGATAATACAATGTTTTTTTCATTAAGTGCTTCGCTTCATTGGTTTCATGAGCAAGGTTTTACTATAGGTCAATAGAATTCTTCTTGGATGTCTATTAGGTTTGTCTTCTAGTTATAAATGTAATAAGGGTCATAAATATGAAGAGTCTAGTCATAAAAAATGCTCCAAGACCTTGTCATGGAATGGCTCTAAACAACCTTCATCTTTTCACCTCATTAATGCCGTAATAAATAATACATGTTGACCTATATGAATAGTGGTAAATTCATTTCATACAAGATGTATGGTTGACCTTAAAAATAGAAACTATGCCCTATATATATTAAATATATTTGCTCATATCAATAAGAAAATAAGTTTGAATTTTCTCTAGATATTACAGACAACAAAGACTTGAGATCAAGAAGAAGTGTGGATATAATACACAAAAATTGTAGATAGTTATATGACTCCACATCATAACAATATGTCTCGAATGTATGACTTAGAGGTAGAAAAGCGGCGTATTTGTGTTTGGGTATTTGCACAAGAAATTTTGACATCTCTTCGAAGTGACACAAAAGTGTGGATTCTTCTGGTGGACTCCAATGAAGGATATAAGTGCTGACTTCAAGAAAATGCGCCTAATATATATGTATTCGCATTAGGTCAAAGAATGTGGATTAGCTCATAAAGGGAGACTCTACAGACAACTCGAAGGAAGTAAGCGAAGAGTTCAAGTGATGACATGACAAGACCCGAAATAAAAGTGAAATTAAAGGGTAGCTGCCCAAGTATCATAAGTTAGAATCTATTTGATGAAGGATTTGTTGACTCACGAAAGAAAATTGCTTATCAAAAGTTAGGTTAGTATACACCTACACAGTTCATGAAGTTGAGATAGTAATCTCAAGAAGAGTGCGCTCTTGAAAGTTTAAGAAAGTGAGGAAGGTAAATTTGTGATTTACCTTCCTTACTAAGGCCCAAATTTCAAGGGTATGCAAAGCGAAGATGTTTTTGTCTCCAATATTTGACTAAGAAATAAATGTAAAAATTAGAGGCCAAATTCTCTAGTGTTGGTGCAGACAAGGTAGGTTGGTGTAGAAAAGAAGGCTCAATGGCGTGAGGTCGACAAATAAGCAAGGATAAGGTCTTAAAGGCCAAGCATAGGTCAAGGGTATTTAGCCCTGGGTCATGTTACCCGTCATTTTAAAAAATCTATAAGAAGAATTTCTCATAGTTTTCCTCTCCAAGAGGGAGAGAGTTTTGTCGGGCTCGAAGAGCCTAACTTTGTGTCTCTTGTATTTTGGTAATTGACTTGATGAAAGACTAAATAAGATAAGAATAGAAGACATAAGTAAATCAAGTAAGCTCACAAGTAATTATCAAGAAGAGATTTGAATTAATCACCATCCCTCTAAATTCTCAAATATGGATTCATAGCTAAGGTGTTGAACACAAGGGCTACTTGTCAAGAAGACACTCTAGGAAGTGAAGATCAAAGTTTACATTGAAAATTCAAATTAGTTTACGAGAGGGATTCTCAAGCTTGTTTTCAAAGTATCAACTTATTCAAGAAAATAATATTTTCCATCAAATATTTACATTCAATACATTGTTGGAAGAAACATCACATTTTGAAGATATACTTCATTATCAAGGAAGTCGTAAAGTCACTCTACTCAAGTAAGTATCTATGAGCTTACTTAAATCTTTCAAGATGTCTTATTGTAAAGAGAGCAACAAATTGGTTGGGTCATCAAAATTTAGTGCATGGAAGAAGAGGACACATTTGAATCTAATTGAAGACAAAGTTATGGACTACATCAAAGGATCTACAATTCAACCCTCAAAATAAGATGCCCCGGCTCATGCCAAGTATATAAGTGGATAAATCGAAGCCCAGAGGATTCTCATAGAATCCATTAAGGACTCACTCATTCCCTATGTATCAAAACTCAATTTCGCAAAAGAAATATATGAGAAACTAGTGGGAGTTTATTCTCTCTGTGAGTATTGCAAGAGAAGCAATCTCTCTAAGACAAGAACTATACACAATGAAATTTTCAAGATAAGAAGGAATCACTTCATACTTTATGAGGATTTTTGAAATAAGAGACCAACTTCAGAACCTGGGAGAAGTAATGTCTAACACTCGAGATGACTACAAAGTGGGTGCTAAATGCTTTACCGTATGAATGGGGAAACTTCACTTCAAGTTTATATGGGAAGAAAGAAGCTTACACCATTCCATGATTTATGGTCTCTATGTAAAATAGAGGAACAATATTGAAAGCCAAAGATGATACAGGATCAAGTGAAGGGAATCAAGCCTTGCATCCATATCCAAGAAGAAAGGAAGATTCGTAAAATTTGGTCCTCGTGAATAAAAGAAGAAACATGGACAAAGTATGATGCTTTGGATGTATGAACTTGGGCATTATAAAAGATATTTTCCAAATCTAGAAAGGAAAAGAGGAAAAAGGAAGAAGCCCATGTCACATATATGAGGAAGAACCTAAATCAAAGAAATCTAAGAAAGAAGCACAGATCATTATGATCGAGATCTTCTTCCTCTTGAAGTTATTTTTGTTGGTTGTAGAATAGTATGATAGGAAGCAATGTATATTAATAGAGAATCACATAGAAGCATGGTATGATCTCTTGGTGAATCAACTCCTCGAAAAACCTCAATCGATAACATCGATGTGAAGGCAACATCAAGATCAAGGGTCATCAATGAAAACAGTACTAACATTTTCTAATGGAATTTTCTATGAATTCACCGGGTTAGAAAGAAAGCAAGTAAAGTTTCATCAAAAAATTCTATCCCGCTTAATTATGGGATAGGGATGTGATGACATATTGATGAAGGTGTCAATGGAATGAAGTTCCTCAACTGTAAAAATTTCTACAATATGACTCAAAGGAAAAAGGTATGAGGTATATATATATATATATATATATATATATATATATATATTGACACTCGGATGATGTGTAGTCATGCCATATGGCTGCAAGTAATGAAATTTAGAAGTATGATCTCTCATGTGTGCATATGCGCGTATGCTATTAACATAATGTATCATCATATGGAATATGAGTGTGGTTCTATATGAACAAGGAACTAGAAATTGGAAGTTCCTAGAATGAATATGTGCGTGTATGGAAGAGATCATGAAATGCAACCATGTCAAGAGGCGTTTATCATCTCGAAGTCAAGAAGATGTAACTAGAATATCTCCCCGAGGATATGTAGACTCTAATAGAAATCAAACAAGACCCTTGAAAGACATATCATTGTGAGATGTGTCAATCGAATAGATGATGTCAGCTCTTACAGAATATGCCATGATCATCACTCTAGTAAACTCTGACTTGAAAGTTCATGTGTATATGTTTATCTCGGGATGAATTTTTTCAAGGCTTCCAACTATGTGAAAGGATGTAAGATCCTTGGAGATGGTTTGAACGTAAAGCAACATGGAATAAAGGTGGACTAGATGAATCACTTTCTCGGGTAGATGACATGATCCATGATGAAAGTGATGGATGATCTCAGGCCCTATGAAGCTAAAGTTGAATATTCTTCAATATCAAAATCCATGACATCGAGAGCAGGAATTCTTCATGAGAAGCTAGGTGTCCCACCATTTTTGTTGTGGGTCCTTGGTTAAGAGGGAGTCTCGGTGGTAAGTTTCTTACTTGGAAGAAACTTGGCAATTCTTAATAATGAGCTAGGTACATTCTCAGATAGGAATGAGTACATTCCCTTGTGGGAATAGGTCCTCCCCGGTCAGAGGGAGAGATGTGACACATCATTCTAGTCTTCAACCGAGAAGATAGAATAGAGGATTGAGTAATCATCTCGGCATCCGATAGTTACTCTTTTGAGAATGAGATAGGGAATTCAAGATAAGAGTAGTCATGGAATGATATTCTTTGGAGGGCTAGCTACCCAAGAGAAGAGAAAGTCCAAGAAGGTCATACTTTGTGAACACCCGAGTGGAGTATGTACCTTGAGAGACAATGACTATGGTGCCTATAAGTAATGTGTATTGCCAAGATTAGCCCATTGCCCTGCTGAGACATGGGGTTGTTAGTCAAGGCCTCGTACTAGTAAAATTCTAGTTGATATGATGCTGTGCGCATGTTAATACCAATATTATTCTTCTTATGAGATCTTTAAGTTTGAAAGTGACTATGTACCTATATGAATACCTCCTAGTTAAGTTGTTTAGCAAGGTTGAAAAGTGTAACTAGGATTGGTCTTCATATTGACAATGTAATTATGTATTTATGTAAAGTGCAGAATAAAAAGATAATAAAATGTATTTTTTATTATTCTTGCTTCATCAGGCTCTATTATTGTTTTATTATAGGTAATAGACTTCTTCTGATGTCTATTAGGTTTTTTATTCTAGTTATAAATGTAATTAAGGGTCATAAATATGAAGAGTCTAGTCATAAAAAATTCTCCAATACCTTGTCATGAAATGGCTCTAAACAACCCTTCATCTTCACCTCATTAACGCTAGAATAAATACACTCACATGCTGGCCTTAATACACAAGCAGTGAATCTGCCTCATACAAGGTGTATGGTCAGCCTAAAAATAGAAAATTGTGCCCTATATATATGAAATATCTCAGGGCTCGCATCAGCAAGAAAAAAATTGTGGATTTTCTCTAAGATATTACAAGAGGTTAAATACATACTTGAGATCGTAAAAGTGTCGATATAAGACATAGAAATCAGATAGTTATATGACTCCACAAAGCAACAATATGTCTAGAATGTATCCAAGTTAGAGGTATGCGTATTTTGTTTGCATCGTACAAGGAATTTTAAACACTTCTAAAGTGACAAAGAAAAGTGTGGATTCTGCAGATCTTCGCTGGATGATATAAGTGAAGACTTCAAGAAAAATTCTAGTCTAATATATAAGTATTCATATTAGGTAAAATAATGTGATTATATCATAAAGGGAGACTCTACATGGACAAGTATGAAGGAAGTAAATCATGAGATTTCTAAAGTTATAACAATGTTGATATGTCTAAAATAAAAGTGAAATTAAAGGAAGTAGTTCAAGTATCATAAGTGTGTGGATCTATTTAAAGAAGATTTACCATCTGCCCAAAGTAAAAAATTTATCGTAAGTTAGGTCATATACACCCACAGCTCATGAAGTTTAGCATTCAAGAAGAGAGCAGCCTCAAAAGTGTAGATAGTGGGAAGGTAAATCCGTGATTTACCTTTCCAAACCCGCACACAAACAAGAAAAATATTACATAGCACCTGATAGAAATCATCATAAACCATGCTTATCATAGTGATCAAGGAATCCATGAAATAAACCATTGATTGAAAGCTTATTGAGAAAAAATGATATATTTGTATGACTTCAAAAGTAGAAAATCCTTTAACCCGAGCTCATGTTGTGTCAAAGACTTTCCTGGGTCCTGAGCAGAGTCTCCTTACTTTGATAAGCTCGCACTCCTCCAACCAAGACAAACAGAGGTATGCAATCTCTCCTCACAAAAGTATTAGTTAACTGAGTCTAAATCTCAAAGATCACTTAATCTCAAATATCTGCAAGTTTAACTCCCTTTGAGGCTACCCAATGCCTCTTTTTATAGTGGAAAGAGGTTTTTCATTCCAAGTATGAAGGGATAGAATCCTCCTTCAAAGGGATAAGCTCACATCAAGGGTTAGCTCCATAAGGTAAGGGATTCATGCACCTCACAAGAAAGCTGCTCTGGCCATCAGAAGATCCATCTAGAAGCTTCTTTAATTTACTTTAATTGTGCTTTTGGGATTTACTTGCGCCTTTTAATCTTTGCTGTGGTCCGCACCTATAATAAAGATAAAGTGCATTCAGAACGCAGAAAGCTGAACATCGGTGTGACCGTGTGCAAGATAGCTAGAAAGTGCGACACCAAAGTTTAAGAGACTTTAGAAATTTTTCCGATTTTCAAGGCTCGACATGAGTGAACCGATATGTTAGACTTGCAAAAGGGAGAAGTATGAGTAATAATGAGCTCATACACATGACAGAATGCTTACTAGACAATTTTCAGTTGTAACACAAGGAACCGGGTAAATATTTAAGGAGAAAAAGACTTAGATACAAAGTATTGCCGCGGAAAGCATGGCCATCTATGCATAAATGCCAGAACCAAAATCCACTCATACTTCGAGGGTTGTTGTACAGGAATAAATTAGAGGAGATATTCCATGGGATTTATTTGATGGTGTGTCAAGTGATGAGGACAAATGTGGGGTTGGCATAGTGATTCATCTCAATCTAGAGAATCGTAAGGAAGCCTCGTTGGGTCTGGGGAATGGGACAAACAATTTCGCCGAACTTAAAGCATTGCACCTGCTTCTACGTTGGTTGATGCAGTTGGGCATACATTCAGTTCAAATATTTGGGGATTCCCTGAATATTGTCAAGTGGTTCAATAAAGAATTTATGTGCCAAAGCTATCTCTTAATTCCAATCCTTGAAGAAATATGGTTCTTAAAAAATTCTTTTACTTACATTTCTGTCTGTCACATTTATAGGGAGCGAAACAAAGCAACAGACCTCCTTTCTAAAGAGGGAAAACAAAAAGTTCTGGGCAGTTGGAAAATAAAATAAACATGCTTAGAGGGTCCTGTTGAGATGGACCGAGCCCCTTATCTATGATCTTATTGTTCTATGGGTTATGGATAGTTTCATTTTTACTACAGATCATTGTGTATTTGTCATATTTTTTGTACTTTTAGTCTCATGTGTAAGGAGGATTTCAGCTTTTATTTATTACTCGAGACATTACATACCTATTAAACACTATATTATATTATGATGACCGGTTGCGGGACCTATTTGAGCTTGTTTCCTCATAAGAGGGAGCTCGGGTTTCGTTGGAAGGTGTTTTTGTGCATTGGCTCACACTTCGAGGTGTTTTCCTCTTTAGAGGAGCCATGGCAAGGTGAACTGGTGTGGCTATGAGAGACAAATTTCTCTTTCGAACAATACATAGGCAAAGATACTGTATTTCTACGATTTTGAGACTTTGGCTGTAATGAAAAGACAATATGGATCTGTTTTGGTGTGCCTTGCAAGACACACTAATAGATAGAATGCATTTAGCATCAGTACTCTGTAAAAAAATTATTATGTTTATTGGAAAGTTTCGATTTTTTCCTTGGAAAAAAAAAACTTTCTTGAACTGATTGGGTAATTTTCCTGTAGTTTTGCAATTGTTTTGTAGAATAATTTAGAACTCTTCTTTTTAGCAAATTTCTCCACAATAAATTACATTTTGTTACAACACCAGTAATTGCATCACACAATGAGGTTCAACCTAAAAAAAAATTAGGATTTGGGTAGTATTCCTTTAGATTCTTTTTGTGGGTGTTTATGCTTTCCTTGCATTTTGAATTCCAATTTCTGCAATCTAGATAAATAACACTTCCTTTTTACATGCAACAATTTCTTCAAGTTAAATTAGTTATAACTGAAAAATTAGACTTTTATTCCAAGCATTGGTTGGTTTCTCCTGCAATTGAGTTAGATAAATTTTCAGCAGCAGCCATGGGCTTATTTCCATTTACTTGAGCCATTATATTAAGACCTAGGGTGCCATTTTCCCCTTTAATAGCTAGGGTCATTAGCATATGTAGATATACAATAAGGGAAAATTGTGTGGCTTATACATATAGTGCACAACACTTATGAATTTTGTACAAATGTTGGGTTGATGATTAAAGTTAGCAACTATATAAGGGTAGCAGTCTTGTTGCAATTCTAAAGCCCAACACCAGCTAACATGAAGGATAGCTTTCCCCTCCAATATGGAGATTATCCTACAACAATTTCTAGGATCACAAATGATGTCTATCCTTGATAAATTTTCAAGTTACAATTAAATTCACCTTAAGGGGGAATACTAATAGAAAACAACCTTTACCACTGGTTGAGGTACTTATTCTTATGATTGCATGTTATTCAACTTGATTATTGTAATTGACACATTTCAAAGGGCTATGCATATATTCTTTAACAATTAAAATTGTATGATAATTTAGATTTATATTAATGACTTTAATGTTTCTTTTAATTTGTGACAATTCCACTTTGAACATCTTGATCAAGTATTTTTGCATTGCAAAAAATTAATAAATTTAATTTTGTTACTCCTTAATAGTAAAACGTTTAAATTAATTTTCGTTTTGAGGACATTATTTATAATATAAAATTTATTATTAATATTATTAACAAAGATAAATATAATAAATAACATTATAAGCAAAGATAAATATAAAACAAAGCATTAAAATAATTACTTTTTCTTATTTTTAATTTTTATCTCTTTTGACCATTAGACTAAGTACCATTCTCGAAATAGAATAGAATGGTTGATTAATTAATTTTTAATAAAAATATAATAAAAGGATATTAAATGAAATTAATATATATATATATATATATATATATATATATATATATATATATATATATATATATATAAATAAATTAAAATAACTAAAATTGTTATTTTTCCTTTTAAGTCCAACTAGTTATTATATTCTAAGGGCTAGTTAACCCTTTGCTTCATCTATTTAAGTTTGATGCCATGATCTGATCTCTCATCTTGTCCTGAAGATGAACCACACTGGTTGGTTTGAAACGCGTCGACAAAGTCTTTTCCTATGTGATTATCACTAAGAGATATCTCTGCACAAATTATGGATCACAAAAGGCAAAATTCAAAAATATGGTGTGTCCGTTAATCTAACCAAGTTTTGTTTTTGGTTTCATTTCAACAAAATTACTTGGGAATATTGTACCTAATTTTTCCATAAGCATAGTCCCCAAGAGAGTTTGAGTTATTCAAAAACTTCCCACCCCATCTTTAAAGAAGGGAATTTAGTCCTTCATGCGAAATATTAACTTTGTTTGATGATTCATCATTGAATTCACTAAGATGGTTAGACCTATTCATAATTTGCCAAAGAGAGAATTATTTTTTTACCTAGACCTTCAAGACCTTGAATTTTGAAAGGGTCATTCTTGAGTTAAAAACTGATCTCTTTTTTGCATTGATGCTTGCTAAACTTGATTTTACTAAGGAATTTATAAACTACACAAACTCTATTGAGGATCCCATCTCTACTACCCTCTTACAAAATGTTGACAAAGGTTCCAAAAAACCAACAAATTCCATGAGCCAAATTCCTTATGATGATAAGTTGAATTACACTCCAATTGAAAAGAAAACATATTGTCTAGTTAAAACAATTGAAAAAAATAACATTTTATTCTTGGTAAGCATAATAAAGTCAAAGTCATTTTACCTGTTGTTAAGTTTCAACTACTTCAAAATTTCCTTTCAAGGAAACTCACCAATAGCTTACCAAAACCCAAGAACATGACTTCAATATTTCTACTTTTCATACTATTAAAGGAAGGGAAATAATTGTCTGTTTGGCTAGGTATCCTAAACCAAATTTAAGAACAAATCCCAAAGACGATTCTCTATCTACCTTGTTTTTGTTGTGGAAGAAAATGTAGATGTGGTATGCCATTCTTAGTATTGAGATGTGGTTTATTACTTGCAGAATGGTTAATGTCCTCCTCACTTTGAAAGTCATGAATGAAGAAGGTTGAGGTTAGAGGGCTTAAAGAATCTCATTTTGGGTAATTTGTTGTTTCACAAATCCCCTAACAACATGCTCCTATGTTTGGTTGATGTGGATAATTTCCCATAATCTATTGAGGGTTTTACATGGTATGGATACTTATAATATCTGTATTGGTGGGAATTTCATAGCAAAAGAAACTATTTTCAAAATTATTTACACTAGTTATTATTGGCCATAAATTTTGTAGGATTCATATAAATTTGTTCACTCATGTGATGCACGCCAAAGAATAGCAAGGAAAGAAAAGTTTCCTACAATGCTTTTGTAACCAATTATTTCCAATTTTCCTTTTTTTAAGGGTGGTTTAGACTTCATTGGTCTAATCATTCCCCCTCCTCTATTGGTTATACATGTATCCTTATGGCTATTAATTATTTTACCAATTGGTTCAATGTTGTCCTGGCCAAAATATGTGGACATTTAATTATAAAAGTGGCATCGTAATACTTGGAGATGCTAGCAAAATATATGCGAGATCAAAGCCTAATATATTTAATGCTGAAAACTACTAAGCAATCAATTTAAACAACTAAATAACAATGTTGATAAACCCATTACGACTAAAATCCATTTGTCTAGTCCTTGTCTCAAACCCCTTAGCAAAGCCTCAAAATGCAATCTTTCACTCTATAAAGTAACGTTCAAGCATTCAATAACACGTTGGGTTTGAAAGGCGAAAACTTCTAGTTATAGTTTCTAGTATCTCAAAACCGAATGAAAAGCATTAAAGGCACAAAAAAATGTAAAGGAAATAGATCAATCCCGAACTAAACTATCAAATCAACATGAAGTAGATGCAGAAAATTAAAGGAAACTGAAGTAACGTGAAAGTGAAATACATGATAAGCTTTTAACTTAGAAAAGTAATATGATAAAATCATATATTTAATACATGGAAAATCAAACACTTGCAATATCAACTAACAAAATAAAAGGGAAAAAAATTACCTAGGGTTGAGGGGCCCTTCCCAACTTGACTAACGTTGCAAAAACAATCAGATAAACTAGAGTGATACACCAAAACTTGAGAACAAGTAACCTTCATTCGACCAATTCTGTTTATAGAAGATAGCAACACACAAAATTGTTCCTATATGAATCTCCTATCAACTACCTATTCTATACAAATTACAAAATGAATGATCAACATCCCCAAATTTGTTCTACATCTGAACATTTGTACAAGAGGAGCATTGGGGTAGATTAAAACCAATCCCATGATCTTAGATTTATTCAAATGATAACATCTAAAGTAAGGCTGAGTTATTTTATCCCCAAAATACAAATAAGATGCAAAAAATAATTTCCATAATTTATCATGGTTGAGATTTGTGCTTCCTTTGTTGCGTTGACCATTAATTTTGTGTTTTCCTCAAATCTAGGCACTAGTTTTAATTATGGGTGAAATTGTGCATTTTGGGAAAATTGGCATTAAACAACCAAGCATATCTCCCAAATCATATTGGATTTCAATAAACAAGTTTGTGATGTATCCAATTTATAGTACTAGGAAAAAATTAACCCATGTTCTACAATTTCCAGATTCGCCCTAATATCCTTGGGAATTGTGCCCGAATTTGGTTGTATGGAAACTTTTATCTATAACAATATTTTTTAGCTAGAGCTTCACACATGTGACCTGGGTGCAATCTGACAAGCCTAGAATTATTTTAATACCTTGGGCTTCAAAACCAATGTGGTGAAATTTATTCTAGAAGGGTACAAATATACCAACCACAATCAAGTACAAAAATTGAATTGTTGGTATAGGAATTGGGCTAAAAAACCCATCATTAGAAAAATCAACTTAAAATTCAATGAATTTGTTAGAGACTTAGGAATTAATTAAAATAAGCAACTTTTTACCTCAAAATGTGTGTCAAAGGGTTTGGGTTTAAAGGGGAAAAGATGTATAATAAGATGTTCAATATATGGTTATGCGTGTAGGTTATAAGTGTGTTGACGGTGCTGGATCCGCCAACATTCAAATGATTTCCCCGATATGAAGTCCCAACTAGACCTCGCACCATTTGGATTAGGATTCCCAACAGTGGGGCGTTTAATGATATGCCTTAGATTGGAAAAGACATAGAGTTATGTACAATGTATTTGGTTAAAGAAAGTGTGTGACCATGTAGAAAGTCAATATGATGCATGATCAGTTACAACAAAAAAGGGGGGAAGGAAGTGAGATCCTTAGAAGCCTGTAATAGTGCACATATTGAAAGGAACACACAAGCTACAAAGACATCACACTAACTAACAAGCATAATAGTCCACAAGTTAAAGGTGATGTGTTAAAACATGAGTGTTAAAACATGAGCGCACATTCAACAATATTCGTACAACTAGAAATGAAATAGTTCATAAGCATATGCATAAGTTCAACAACTTACATCGCAAACATAACTATAATAGTCAAACTACATTCACAATATATGCATGAAGATGTGTCGGCTTTGATTTATATTATAAGTGAAAGTCCCATTCATACATGCAACATGATGAACCACTTGCCCCAATAGAATTCAACAACACCTACTCCTCCCAAAGAAGCATACTCCCTCTATGCTATGGAGAGGCCAAGGCTGACACAAAACTCCGAAGCCTTCTCTAAGACTAAGCCTAGTCAAAATCTTGGCTCCCAAAAGCCCCTTACAAGAGTTATGAGGATGTTTTTATAACCAAAGGGGGGTGACCCTTGGATTCCCCTCATGACTCCTCACATTACATATGACTCTTCACATTCCATCATAGACACATGGAATTTCACTCATATAATAATTGAAAATAATATTACAATTTCCACTTGTACCCATATAAGACAAAATGGGGTAGAGACAATTTGACAACCTAACAAGACAAAATACTTTGACGTTGGTGTTGGGGTGAACTCAAGTTGGGCATCTTGGACTTGGTGTTTATCAGTCACGTACTCATACCAATCTTGGTATCATGCGATTTTCTCCCCAAACCATGAGATAGTGTTAGGCTAGAAGTGGACTCTTGCCTCCAATGCATCCAAGTACAATATCTTTGAACCGATATTCACATCTTCTTAAATCAGGTGCAACATCGTTTTAATATGATCTCCATGTCCTCCTGGGTGGCCTCCTACTCCAACTGCTTCAGGTACTAATCAATATCCTGTTGGAATTTCTTCCTATGCTTAGCCATTTGACAAGTGGGGCATGGACTTTGTTGGACTTATCGATCCACCATCCAGACAAAAGAAGTATATCATAGTTTGCACTGATTACCTAACAAAGTGGGCTGAAACAAAAGCATTGAAGGTAGAAACCGAGGAGAAAGTAGCAGAATTTCTGAGGGAGAATGTGTTTTACAAGTTTGGGTACCCCAAAGAAATAGTCACTGATCAGGGAGCACAATTCACCTCTCACCTCATTGAGAATATTTTGAGGAAGCACAAGATTAAGGAACAAATTTTTACTACCTATCACCCTCAGGCGAATGGCAAAGTAGAAGTAACTAATAGAACTTTAGAGAGCATCCTCACCAAGGTTGTGAGTAACAACGAAAAATATTGGGTAGACAGATTGGGCAGACAGATTGGTAGAAGCTACTTAGGCCTACAACACTACTTGGAAGACAACAACAATATTCACTCCTTATGAACTAGTCTATGGTAAGAAGGCTCTACTTTCAGTTGAGTTTGAGTTCAATACTTTAAGAATGGAAGCTGAATTAAATCTAGATCTAGAAAATGCCCAAAAAGAGAGGTTGTTGCAACTAAATGGATTGGATGACTTCAAAATGCAAGCACTTCTTCACACAGAGGTAGTTCAACTGCAAAGGAATGACAGGCATGATAAGAACATCAAATAAAAGACCTTCCAAAAACGATATTGGGCGTTCTTGTATGATTCAAGGTTTAAATATTTCGAAGGAAAGTTGATGAAAATATGGTTGGGACCTTACATAATAGAAAAATGTTTTGATAATGGCGCAATTAAAATCAGAACCATAGATGAGGAAGGAATCCCCTTGCTTGTCAATGGCCATAGAATTAAAATTTACAAGAAGCCTTTGTCAAGGGCAGAGTTCATAAATTTGATAAGCAGAGAGGTGTATGTGATGGGAAACTCCATAGTTTCCCACACCTCCTGAAAAAAAAAAGAAAAAAGAAAAAAGAAAAAGATCCATGGGTGAAAACCTCTTTGAGAAACCCAAGGCAAGCTTGTGGGTTGAAAACCTCGATCGAGGCACCTCACTTGCTCAAAAAAAAAAGGAGAGAAAAAATAAGAAAAGAGAATAAATATCCATGGGTGAAAACCTCTCTGAGATGCCCAAGGGAATTTTGTTGGTTGAAAACAAAAAAATACATCTGCATCTCTCTGTTTTCTATGTTTGTTGTTTTGCAGGTTATTAATGGTTTCTAGAAACACAAGGAAGCATTCATCTTCTCTCCCTTTATATTTTACCATCCATCCCATAATTCACTCCATTCATTTCCATAACTCCTTCCATCACCTCCATACACCATATTCCTCCATTCCTGAGCACAATGTAGCAAAAGAAGGCAAGCCACAAACTGCTACAAACATCAGGAAGTTCCTTCAAAAACAAATTTGTTCATGGACTACAAAGAAAAAAAGGAGGAGCTGATAAGGCAAACCCCATGAAAGACAAGAGTGCCATCCATGGAATCTGGAGCACCCCCACAAAACATCTACAATGGGAAGAAACAACAAGAAAGATCAGCAACTCACTCAGAGAGTTTCTCATTCAGCAAGCTACTCACTTAGAAAACAGAAAAATAAGGAAGAACACAACAAATAAGAGGCTTGTCTCCAAATTCCAGATCCTGCAAACGCCTTGACAACAACAGGTAAACTCAGGTATAGCTTCTCACCCCTTGCTACGCAACTATAATAGCCAGAAATAATTAAATTTGCAGACTTAGAGTTTAAGGGGTAGAAAGGTGGCTAGTTAGCTTGGCCACCATCGTGAAGTATGACTAGGAAGAACTGCAAATTCAAAAGGAAAAAAATTAAATTAAGTGGAGTAGAGGAGAAAGAGGGGAGGAAACACGTAGTCCATCATGAATTATTAGAGAGAAGGAAACAACGGTCTCTAACTAAAACTTGAGCTGAGGCCGAGTTACATAAGCACTCCAAAAATTAGTTTCACAATATAATAAAAAGAGATCCCGTCTCATCCAAATTGGTGAATTGAGAATTTTTGAGGGAAAGAGACCGAAGGGAGCCCGCAACACAGTAGTACCGAGAGTGGGCTGCGTAGTTGAACATTGTGGAACAACAACAACATAACAACATCACCAAAAGAAGAACCAGAAGAACTAGAAGAAGGAGAGGAAGATACAAAGGGCCAAGGAAAAACGGAAGAGATGGAAATAGAAGTCATAGAGGTAGAAAAAAGTGAGCAAGAAGCAGATTCATAGCACAACACCACATCCCCTCAAGAAAAAAAGGTAGTTTCCGCGTTAACTCCTCTGAGCGCAAAGAGAAAAAGGCAGACCTCTATGTATTTCAGAGCTCACAAGAGTCAGAGGATAAGTCAGAGAGAGCCAAAAAATCCTCCCACGAGCCCGATTATCATTGAAGAATCACCAAGGGAGGAGGAACGAATCGAAGAAATAGTTCTGAAGGAGTAGCTGCACAAGGCACAGGTAGAGAATGCAGCACTGAAGGAGAAATTGCAGCAAAAAGGGCAGCAAGTAGCCACCATGGCAGACATATGCATAGAAGCCCTTCAGCACAGATTCCCTTCTGACTCATATGTTGTGTACCTCAAGGAGAAATGGATCCTATTTCAAATCAAAACTCTAGCCTCCCATGGATCCCTACCTTTCCAATATTGTAGGCAATTCATGGATTTCTACAAGTAAGCTAACATGGCTGATCAAGCAAAGATGGCAGAGTTTTATGTGCATAACCTTGTGCTGACAAGTATGGATACTTGGGACCCCAATCCTAAAATGGGGGATATGTAGTTGATGGCTTTAGTATCATGGATGATGAATGAGGACACTATAGCAAAAGAGATATGGATGATCATGGGAAGTACAACTAGAGAACCCCTATATATCAGACCAGAATTTTTCAACCCAAGAGGAGTCATCCTTAACCGTTGAGAGATTGAAAGGGACCCTGCACTAGTTAAAGCTACCTTCGGACTCAAACACAGGTAATGGGCCACTTTGATGATGTTTGTAGGCAGATAGAATATGAGTGTATGATGGCCATCCAAAGGATATGGAACAACCTCCCTCACAGCCTCAAGAACAAGGAGTACCATACTCCAGAAAGACTGAGGGGTGCATTGGAAAGGGCACCATTATACAAGAGGGCCATGCAGGCAAAAAAGATCCAATGGTTGGGACTAAAGCTCAACCCACATTTGCTGCTGGGGCTGAATGATGAAAAGGATGCAAATGCACAAGATAAAGAATGGGAGAATGCAGAAAAGAGTAATGGTTTTTACCCCCTTGGGGAAACTCCCACACTTCTTCCTCAAGAAATCAGGGTGGTCGTCAAAGCCTTAAAGGAAATGAAAGAGGAGGATTAGTTTCTCAGAGGATGAGCAACCATTCAGTAGGGGGGTGATGATGAGATCCATCATTAGACATATTTGGAGGGGTCAATGGCCACCTTTTTTCCTTCTTAGATCTCTTTTTCTTGCATTTTTATTATTATTTGGTTTTATGATGCTACCATATGTGGTGATTAAGGCTAACATACTCTGAGTGCCTAATATGAGGTTGAGTGCAGAAAATAATGAATTATTAGCATTTTTATAAGGATTTTATCATAAAGACTTGGAGGAGGAAGAAAAGAGAAATGATAGGAGGATTGTCCACCCTCCTTAACTATCAAAGGCAACCATAGGATCCCCAAGGATTCTCTTGAGCAATTCGAATTCCAGAGGCAGCCAACCAAATCAAAGAGGAGTGCACCCAAGATTTGTTCACTTGGAGTCAAGTGGACTCAATCACCATCTTCTAGGGAGCTGTTGGTAGCTGCCTTGTAGAATAAATAGAGTAGATATAGAGCTAGGAAAGGGGGTCGATTCTAGTCGAAACTTTGTTGCAAGATATTGAGATTTTTATTCTTTTACTCAATGATAAAACTTTCAGAAATGTATGAGGCTATTCTTTTATGAAATGAGCAGATTGATTTCATTTTACTGATTTAAGTTTCAGAGAGCTAGGCTTGTGGGTTAGGGCCCAATCCATGTGCCTTAGCCTCTCTGCTATATTTGTTCTCTGCTTTCTGTCACTTCATTAGTTCTGCTTCTAATAATTTCATTCATGTTTCAAATTGTTGTTTAGTTTTGCTTTTCAGTGCATTGCTGTAGGTTTCATTTTCTTATGAGTAGTAGAATAGAGGATAAAAACTAAAAAAGTTGTGGATCAATACCCCCTTCTCATCTCTGTCAATAGAACTCGAGGAGGGCGAACCTTCCCACAAACCTAAAAACTGATCTCTGTTCACTGTTTCTAAGATCAAAAGTAGAGTTGCATTACCATTTTCCAGTATTCCTTTGCACTGTAGTTTTTATGCATTCGCCTATTTTTCGTGCATAGATCAGCAGATTTATTTTCCATAATTAATGTTAAATCCCCAGAGCAGCTCTGTGGTGCCTTCCCACTTCATTTTCCATCTCTGACTTCATGGATTGAACACTATTTTTATGCCTCCATATCCCTTATTTTCGCTTTGCGCAGCTATCACAACCATTTTAACTTGAAAACCCTCCAAACACTTTAAAGTTTTACCTCTGTCTTTCCTCCTCGAAATTCCCACTATCACACTTCACACTTCACACCTTTCTCCTGACTGTGCTATCGCTTCTTCGCCAACCTTGTGATATTGTGAAATTGCGAAATCGAAAATCGCAAATCACAGTTTCTATCATTTTCTTTAAATACTTAACACTCCTTTTCCCCGATTGTGATAACTCTGCCGCATCACACATCACACTTCACATCGTTTTCCCTTTTCCTTTAAGACTTACCGCTCCTTTTCGCCGATTACGATAATTACATTGCATCGCACTTCACATAGTTTTCCATTTTTCTTGAAGACTTACTGCTCCTTTTCTTCGATTGCGATACTGTCATCACACCCCGCCGCCAGGCCCACCGCTACGTCACCCATCACACTTCGCACTTCGAAAATTTTTCCTGAACAACACTTCCGCTATCCCTCCAACTTTGTGATATTGCGATCGCGGTATTTCATTTCACACTTCAGAGTTTTTATCCCGTTGCATTTCGCACTTCGCAGTTTTATCCCCATCGCAAATGATTGTGATATTCTTCGTACTCTACCACCGATCCCATCGCCATGTCACCCAGCACCTTTCGCACTTCCCAACTTTTCCTGGACAACACTTCCGCTACCCCTCAAATTTTGCGATATTGCGAATTGCGATATCACATTTCACACTTCACAACTTTTACCACATCGCAAATCACAATTTTTACCCCATCGCACTTCGCACTTTGCATTTTTTACCTCATCGCATTTTGCATTTCGTTCCTTCTCCTGAACAACACTTCCACTATCCCTCTAACTTTGCGATATTGCGATTGCAATATCGCATATCACACTTCCGTCCTCCATCACAACTCTGCCATCGCACTTTTCAAATTACTCCGCTCCAAAGATTTTTTTGCGCTATAATAAAGTTTTAATAAGGTTTAAACCCCCTCTTCCCACTTCTAAGCCTGGTTTCATGTGTTTATCCCTCCATTAGCACCTTTAACCCTTTCTTCTCCAAGCTGCAAATGAACACTTTTTCAATTAGAATTGAGTCATGGATAGCTTAGCTGCATGGATAAAAGCATGGTAGATAGAGCATAAGATAAGTAGGGTGTGTTTAGCCGATTGGCCAAGATAAGTGTGGTTTAAATTAGTTTCCTTTCTGCCATTTATTTTCAAAAATTTAATTTAGTTTCATTCTTTCATTTCCTTCGAGCAATTTACTTTCCAGTTCTTATCATAGTTTAAGAAACAACACCCTTTCGTAAAGCAGAAGAGGATGACATGAGAAAAATGCATCTGCTATGTATACAACACTGTCACCTCTAGGTTTGTATGAACCCTGGGTTGATAAAGTAAAGTAGGGCAGCCCCTTGGAGTTGCAACACTCTTGGTGCAATACCAGGACTCACCACTTTTTGGCACCATTGCCGGGGAGGTGTTAGTAGAGGATTTGATTTTGTTTTAAAATTATTTTCTACTTTCCTTTTTCGTGTTGGTTCCAAAATATTGAAAAATACAAAAATATCTAATTTTCATGCCTCATATGAGTAGGAATACTCAAAGACAAATATTACCTAAAACCCCCACATCACCTCCTAGCTACCCTTCAATATTCTTCAGTGGCAGTGAGATTGAACCCCCTATAGGAGCGCCTTCTGAATATTTTGAGGATCCTATTGGGGAAGAAGAAGAAGACATTGTTTCAACTGATGGACCTGCTTCACCTATCTTAACCATGGCTGGGATTCATAGAGCCTTTCCCATAAGAGAGGCAGATGGGAAAATTAAGATGAAAAACATTAGCCCCTCAGCTCTTCCACACTTTCATGGACTTACGTCTGAGGACCCTAACACATTTATGTTTAAATTTGTTGTTGTTTGTAGGACTTATGACTACACCTCTGATGATTAGAAGTTGAAGCTATTCCCATCCACCCTTAAGGATGCAACATTGCGCTGGTTCATGGGTCTTCCTGGGGACAGCATCACTACTTGGGCACAGATAGAAGAGACCTTCAACAACAAATACAAAGACTACTGTAGGTCCAAGGAAACTAAGGATGAAATATTTAAGATGACTCTAGGAACTAATGAATCCCTAGAGGACTATGAAGAGAGGTTTCAATTAAACTATAAGAGAGCCAACTGTACTCTTGATCCTGCATTACTTAAAATTGTACTTCTTCGAGGGATCAATGAAGAGATGATAGAAACCTTGAATATGCTATCAGGAGGAGATATCTACCAACAACCCTATGAAACAATAAAAAATGTCTTCTAGAACCATTCTAGGGCATTTAGGAAGAAGGGCAGAGCTAGCCAAATCACATCCAATACCCCTTCCTCTTCCAACTTCATAAAACATGAGATTTGAAACATGCTAGAGGACTTCAAAAGTGACATGCTGCACACCTTTGCTTTGCAAATGGACACAATGCAGGTCAAAAGGAATCAAGAGGAAGCAGAGAGAGCCCTGGCCATATTTTGTCCTAGATGTACTAGGAAGCACCGAAGAAATGAATGTCCACTAAATACCATAGAGGTTTGGTTAATCTGTGAGGAGAATCATGCCACTAAAAAGTGTCCCTCCTTACCTAGACTTAAAGCTGTATGTCAAGGTGGGGAAGCAATGCCATAACAACTATGTTTCATCAAACAGAGAAGGCCTCAAGGCCCTCGGTCATATCAACAAGGTATGCAAGGTGCACCTTACCCTTACTATCACAACAATCAGCGCGCCCCCGTGCAACCTTGGTACACCCCCACTCCCCCATCTTAGTCTACACCTCCTACTTGGTCTTACAACCCTTCATATCATCCTTAGCCAGTAAACCAACCATTTCAGCAGTATGTTCCACAACAACCTCAGTGGAAAAATCCATCCCAAGGGTGGAGGCCTCAACAAAATCAACCACCTGCTCTAATGCCTCCACCCCAACCTCAACCTATGCTTACTCATGCTGCTCCGCCTAGGCTACCTATACCTGCACAACCAATCCAAACCCAAACAACAAACATGCACAACAGGGTCCCAGTGGAGAAACATCCCATTCAGCTTATGCTATGAAGATACAGGAGGTTAATCTCAGGTCGGGAAGAATAATCCGAGACAACCATCCTCCATCTCCACTTGTAGAGGTTGAAGAGGAAAAAGAAGAAGGTAACACTCAGATCCAACAACCTCCTTTTCCTAAGCGCTTGATCCACCCTAGTTGACACACCCCAGAGGAGCTTGAATTCCTGGGAGAATTGGAAAATTTGTGTTTAAATATACCAATTCTCGAGGCCATTAAGGATGTCCCTATCTACAATAATCTCATCAAAGAAAAGTGCTTCAAGAAACTTGGGAGAAGGAAGAGAGATACCCCCACCATCAATGTGGTAGGACATTTGTTTGACCTGATGTTGGGGAAGGTGATATTTCCAAATTACCTGGACCCTAGTAGTCCAGTTGTTGATGTGCATATGGATGGTGTCATATTCCCCAACACTCTGATTGATCTAGGGGCTACCATCAATATCATGACCAAGGAAACTATGTTGAAACTTAATCTCCAAGGGACTTTGAGGAAAACCACAACAATTCTGCAACTTGCAGATCAGTCCACAGTAACTCCAGAAGGAATTGTTGAGGATGTTATGGTTACCATTGACTCTTGGGAGTATCCTACAAATTTATTGGTCTCGCAACCAAAAACTAAGTTGAATGGTTATCCCCTTATCTTAGGGAGACCTTGGTTAGCCACTACAGATGCTTATATTAGTTGTCAGGCCAGAAACATGACTATAAAAAATGGGCCTTTGTCTAAACAACTAGTGTTATATCTTCTAGCCCAACCTTCCATTGATCATGATCTGCCTATATGGTTGGAGGATAAAGAAGATGATTTGTATAACACTGCCCCTATGTGTACCGTAGATGTTATTATTAGAGGGGGGTAGCTTGATGAAGATGAACTCATCGACCATGCCATTCAAAACTAGTCCTCCACTAACATTACTCTCAAAACCTTAGTCAAAGAGTTTGAAATCCAACCTTGGATGGAAGTGCACTCAGTTTAGTCAACCTATGAAACCACCAAGGCTATTGAGTTTGGCCCATCTAGATCTATGAAAATCAACCCAAACCTCTCAAATGAAGAAGAGAAGCAGCTATGCCAGCTTTTGAAAGAAAAGATTGAAGCATTTTATTGGGATTACAAGGACATGAAAGGGTGCATCCTTTAGTATGGAAACATCATATTTACATCAAAGAAGGATGCAATCCTATGAGACAACCCCAAAGAAGGATGAACCCGACTCTGAAGGACATAGTAAAAGAAGAGCTACAGAAACTATTGGATGTAGGGTTCATATATCCTATATCCAACAATGAGTGGGTATCTCCTCTTGTCCTAGTTCCAAAGAAGAATGGGAAGTGGCAAATTTGTGTCGACTATCGAGAACTTAACAAATCCACCAAGAAAGACCATTTCCCTTTTCCCTTTATAGACCAAGTCCTGGATGGCCTTGCAGGGAAGAAGTTCTTTTCCTTCTTAGATGGGTTCAATGGGTACAATCAGATTCTAATCAGCCCTAAAGACCAAAATAAGACTACTTTCTCCTGCCCTTGGGGTACCTTTTCTTATAGAGTCCTACCCTTTGGGTTGTGCAATTCCCTAGCTATGTTCCAAAGAGTTGTCCTGAGCATATTTTCTGAGTTAATCCATGACTCTGTAGAAATATACATGGATGATTTCACACCATATGGGGATGACTTCCAAGAAGCTCTCTCCAATTTGGGTAAAGTACTAAGAAGGTGCATTGAGATGCATCTCTCCTTGAGCCCCAAAAAGTGTGAATTTCTGAAGAAAGTAGGGGTTGCATTAGGACACCCCATATCCCAAGTAGGAATACATGTAGACTCGAACAAAATCACTGTCATCAAAAGGGTACCTGCTCCTCAAAAGCAAAATGATGTTAGGATTTTCTTAGGCTTAGCTGGTTACTATAGTAGATTCATCAAATATTTTAGCAAGATGGCTTCGCCATTATTTGGGTTATTGGCCAAGTATTGTGATTTTATTTGGTCCGGTCGTTGTCAAGAGGATTTCGAGCTCATTAAGGGAAATTTGACTACTACCCCCATCCTTCGAGGTCCAAATCATAATCTGCCTTTCCACATCCACACTGATGCATCCGATAAAGCTGTAGGGGCAGCATTAAGACAATTAGAGGACACAATCCATTATGCCATTTATTTCATTAGCAAGAAATTATCCAAGGCCGAGCTAAATTATACTGTTACGGAGAAGGAGATGTTAGCCATTGTCCATGCCTTGAACAAATTCAGGCATTATGTAACTGGATATCAGACCTTTGTTCACATTGACCATGCAACCATCAAGTATTTAATGAACAAACCAGATGTTAATGCTAGGATAATTATATGGTTGTTACTTTTGCAACAATTTGATTTGACTATTGTTGATAAACTTGGAAAGGAGAATGTTGTCGCAAATTTTTTGTCCAGGTTAGCTCTCCCTACAGGTGAAGAAGGAATGGTGGATGACCAGCTGCCAGATGAGCATCTCTTTGCTATATCAACACTCTCACCATGGATTTCTGATATAGCCAACTACTTGGTTGCTGGGAGACTCCCTCCTACTCTTTCATTCAGGGAGAAGAGCAGAATCATCAGAAAAATCGCCCCTTTGACATGGATTGGTGGAAACCTTTTCAAGCTAGGCCCTGATCAAATCCTAAGGAGACGTGTGAGGAAGGAAGAAGTTTTTGATATCCTCTCTACATGTCATGACAACCCATGTGGAGGCCACTTTACTGCAAAGAGAACTGCTTACAAAGTTTTGCAGGTAGGATACTATTGCCCTACCCTTCACCAAGATTCCAGAAGATACACCAGCAGGTGTGACTAGTGCCAAAGGATGGGGAAACCCATGCAAAGGGATGAGATGCCTTTGCACCCTCAGGTGGCTCTTGATCCATTTGACAAGTGGGTCATGGAATTTGTTGGACCTATCGATCCACCATCCGGACAAAATAAGTATATCATAGTCTGCACTGATTACTTGACAAAGTGGGCTGAAACAAAAGCAGTGAAGTTAAAAACCAAGGAGAAAGTAGCAGAATTTTTGAGGGAGAATGTGTTACAAGTTTGGGTACCCCAAATAAATAGTCACTGATCGGGGAGCACAATTGACCTCTCACCTCATTGAGAATATTTTGAGGAAGCACAAGATTAAGCATAGAACTTCTATTGCCTATCACCCTCAGGCGAATGGCCAAGTAGAAGTAACTAACAGAGCTTTAGAGAGCATCCTCACCAAGGTTGTGAGCAAGAACAGAAAATATTGTGCAGACAGATTGGTAGAAGCTACTTGGGCCTACAACACTACTTGGAAGACAACAACAATATTCACTCCTTATGAACTAGTCTATGGTAATAAGGCTCTACTTTCAGTTGAGTTTGAATTCAATACTTTAATAATGGTAGCTAAATTAAATCTAGATCTATAAAATGCCCAAAAATAGAGGTTTTTGCAACTAAATGGATTGGATGAGTTTATAATGCAAGCAATTCTTCACACGGAGGTAGTTCAACTGCAAAGGAAGGTCTGGCATGACAAGAACATCAAAGAAAATACCTTCCAAGAAGGAGATTATGTGTTGTTGTATGATACAAGGTTTAAACATTTCAAAGGCAAGATGATGACAAGATGGTTGGGACCTTACATAATGGAAAAATGTTTTGATAATGGCGCATTTCAAATCAGAACCATAGATGAGGAAGGAATCCCCTTGCTTGTCAATGGTCACAGAATTAAAATTTACAAGAAGTATTTGTCAAGGGTAGAGTTCATAAATTCAATAAGCAGAGAGGTGTATGTGATGGGAAACTCCATAGTTGCCCACACCTTTTGAAAAAAAAGAAAAGAAAAAGAATAAAGATCCATGGGTGAAAACCTCTCTGAGGCACCCAAGGCAAGCTTGTGGGTTGAAAACCTCGATGGAGGCAGCTCACTTTCTCAAAAAAAGAGAGAGAAAAAATAAGAAAAAGGAATAAAGATCCATGGGTGAAAACCTATCTAAGGCGCCCAAGGCAAGTTTGTAGGTTGAAAACCTGCATGGAGGCAGCCCACTTAGTTAAAATAAATAAATAAATAAATAATAATAATAATAATACATCTGCATCTTTGTGTTTTCTATGTTTGTTGTTTTGCAAGTTATTAATGGTTTCTGGAAACACAGGGAAGCATTCATCTTCTCTCCCCTTCTATGTTACCATCCATCCCATAATTCACTCCATTCATTTCCATAACTCCTTCCATCACCTCCATACACCATATTCCTCCATTCCTGAGCACAATGTAGCAAAAGAAAGAAAGCCACAAACTGCTACAAATACATCAGTAAATTCCTTCAAAAACAAAGTTGTTCACAGACTGCAAATAAAAACAAGGAGGAGCTGATAAAGCAGACCCCAGGAAAGACAGGAGTGCCACCCATGGAATCTGGAGCACCCCCACGCAACATCTACAATGGGAAGAAAAAACAAGAAATATCAACAACTCACTCACAAAGTTTCTCATTCAACAAGCTGCTCACTCTAGAAAACAAGAAAATAAGGAAGAATGCAACATATAAGAGGCTTGTCTCCAAATTCCAGCTCCTGCAAATGCCTTGAAAACAACAAGTAAACTCAGGTATAGCTTCTCACCCCTCTCTATGCATCCATAATAGCCAGAAATAAATAAATTTTCAAAATTAGAGTTTAAGGGGAAAAAAGGTGGCGAGTTAGCTTGGCAACCATCGTGAAGTATGGATATGGAGAACTGCAAAGTCACGCCACTTGGGAATGAAAAATGAAAAAAATTAAATCAATTGGAGTAGAGGAGAATTAGGGGAGGAAACACACAGTCCATCATGAATTATCAAAGAGAAGGAAACAAGGGTCTCTAACAAAAACTAGAGCTGAGGCCGAGTTACATAAGCCCTCCAAAAATTAGTGTTCGAAATATAATAAAAAGAGATCATGTCTCATCCAAACCAGTGAATTGATAATTTTTGAGGGAAAGCGACTAAAGGGAGCCCGCAACACAGCAGTACCAAAAGTGGGCTGCGTATTTGAACAACGTGCAACAACAATAGCAACAGAACAACATCACCAGAAGAAGAACCAAAAGAAGTAGAGGAAGAGACAAAGGGCCAAGGAAAAACGGAAGATACAGCAATAGAAGTCATAGAGTTAGTAGAAAGTAAGCAAAAAGAAGAATCATAGCACAACACCACATCCCCTTAAGACAAAGGGGTAGTTGCCACCTTACTGCCTCTGAGCGCAAAGAGAAAAAGGCAGACCTCTATGTATATCAGAGCTGACAAGAGTCAGAAGATAAGTTAGAGAGAGCCAAAAACTCCTCCCAAGAGCCAAATTTCCATTGAAGAATCACCAAGGGAGGAGGAGAGAATCGAAGAAACAGTTCTGAAGGAGCAGTTGCAGAAGGCACAGGCAGAGAATGTAGCACTGAAGGAGAAATTGCAGAAAAAGGGCAATAAGTAGCCACCATGGCAGACTTATGCATAGAATCCCTTCAACACAGATTCTCTTTTGACTCCTATGTTGTGTACCTCAAGGAGAAATGGCTCCTATTTCAAATCAAAACTCTAGCCTCCCATGGATCCCTACCTTTCCAAGATTGTAGGCAATTCATGGATTTCTACAAGCAAGCTAACATGGCTGATCATGCAAAGATGGCAGATATGGGACCCCAATCCTACAATTGGGGATATGCAGTTGATGGCTTTAGTATTGTGGATGATGAATGAGGACACTAGAGAAAAATAGATATGGATGGTCATGGGAAGAAGAACTAGAGAACACCTATATATCATACTAGAATTGTTTACCCAAGAGGAGTCATCCTTAACCGTCGAGAGACTGAAAGGGACCCTGCACTAGTTGAAAGCTACCTTCAGACTCAAACACAGGTAATGGGCCACTTTGATGATGTTTTTAGGTAGTTATAAGATGAGTGCATGATGGCCAACCGTAGTAGATGGAACAACCTCCCTCACAGCCTTAAGAACAGGGAGTACCATACTCCAAAAAGACTGAGGGGTGCATTGGAAAGGGCACCATTATACAAGAGGGCCATGCAGGCCAAAAAGATCCAATGATTGGGACTAAAGCTCAACCCACCTTTGATTCTGGGGCTAAATGATGAAAAGGACGCAGATACACAAGATAAATAATGGGAGAATGCAGAAAAGAGTAATGGTTTTTACCCCCTTGGGGAAACTCCCATACTTATTCCTCAGGAAATCAGGGGGGCTGTCAAAGGCTTGATGGAAATGCAGGAGGAGGATTAGTTTCTCAGAGGATGAGCAACAATTCAGTAGGGGGGTGATGATGAGCTCCATTATTAGACATATTTGGAGGGGTTAATGGCCACCTTTTTGCCTTCTTAGATATTTTTTTCTTGCATTTTTATTATTAGTTGGTTTTATTATGCTAGTATAGGTGGTGAATAAGGCTAACATACTCTGAGTGACTAATATGAGGTTGAGTGCATAAAATCATGAATTATCAGCATTTTTATAAGGATTTTATCATAAAGACTTGGAGGAGGCAGAAAAGAGAAATTATAGGAGGATTGTCCACCCTCCTTAACTCTCAAAGGCAACCAAAGGATCCCCAAGGATTCCCTCTAGCAGTTCGAATTCCAGAGGCAACCAAGCAACTCAAAGAGGAGTGCACCCAATCTTTTTTTACTTGGAGTCAAGTGGACTCAACCACCATCTTCTAGGGAGTTGTTGGTAGCTACCCTGTAGAATAAATAGAGTAGAGATAGAGCTAGGAAAGGGGGTCGATTCTAGTCGAAACTTTGTTGCAAGTTATTAAGCTTTTTATTCTTTTACTCAGTGATCAAAATTTCTGAAATGTATGAGGCTATTATTTTATGAAATGAGCAGATTGATTTCATTTCACTGATTTAAGTTTCAGAGAGCTAGGGTTGTGGGTTAGGGCCCAATCCATGTGCCTCGGCCTCTCTGTTGTATTTGTTCTCTGCTTTGTGTCACTTCATTAGTTCCACTTCTGATAATTTCGTTCATGTTTCAAATTTCTATTTAGTTTTGCTTTCAGTGTGCTGCTGTAGGTTTCATTTGTTTATGAGTAGTAGAACAAAGGAGAAAAACAAAAAAAAACTGTGGATCAAGACCCCCTTCTCATCTCTGTCAATAGAGCTCGAGGAGGGCGAACCTTCCCATAGATAAAAAAAATGATGTTTGTTCTCTGTTTCCGAGATCAAAAGTAGAGTTGCATTACCATTTTCTAGTCTTACTTTGCACTGTATTTTTTATGCATTTGTCTGTTTTTCGTGCGTACATCAACAGAGTTGTTTGCCAAAATTAATGTTAAAGCGCCAAAGCAGCTCCATGGTACCTTCCCGCTTCATTTTCCATCTTTGTCTTCATGGCCTAAACACTGTTTTTACGCCTCCATATCCCTTCTTTTCCCTTTGCACAACTATCGTAACCATTTTAACTTGAAAACCCTCCAAACACTTTAAATTTTGACCTCAGCCTTTTCTCCTCGAAATTCCCACTATCGCACTTCACACTTCGCACCTTTCTCCCGACTGCGTTATCACTTCTCCGCCAACCTTGCGATATTGCGATATTGCGAAATCACAAATCGCAGTTTCTATCATTTTTCTTTAAAGGCTTACCACTCCTTTTCGTCGATTGTGATAACTCCGCCATTTCTTTTTCAGCAATTTAATTTAGTTTCTTTTTGTCATTTCCTTCCTGCAATTTACTTTCCGTTTCTTATCATAGTTTAGGAAATAGCACCCTTTCATAAAGTAGAAGAGGATGACATGAGAAAAATGCATTTGCTGTGTATATAACACTGTCACTTCCAGGTTTGTGCGAACCCCGGGTTGATAAAGTAAAGTAGGGCAGCCCCTGGGAGTTGCAGCACTCTTGGTGTAATACCAGGGCTCACCAAGATGTTTTTATGCTTTTTAAAAAAAATTATGCCTTTTTCGGGAAAAGTTTTCATGCATCTCACCGGGAAGGATTGGGCAGTTCCAGGGAACTAGCAGTCCCCGGCTCAGTGCACTGCACAATTTCTGAGCTCAGTGAGTGATTGTGAAGTTCCTAAGCTTAGTGCTTGGCTTCCTATCATGAATGCCAAGTTCCCAAGCTCAAGGTTAGGCTTCCAGTCATGACTACAATTTTTATTGACAAGGCAAGGCTGGCTTGAATAATTGCGCAATTTCTGGATGCAAGCCCATAATTGTTGTGCAAGACTAAGACAATACATCACCTTGTGACGTAGAAAAATTGCTAAGTGGAAAAGCAAATGAACACAAGGAAAATTGAAAGACAAAAAATAGTTAAAGCATGGATATCTGATAGGAGTGAAAGATAAGCTCCTGTGAAGGGAAGTTAGGCTCCAAAAATAAGTAATGGAAAGTTTTTGGAGGGTGGTTGTAGCTGCTACAAGAAAGTGGTAAAATAGTTAAATAGGGTATCGAAAAACGTGTCAAAGTGGGAGCCAAACATCTCCCTCACACCAAATTATTTGCTTTTCCTCGTGCAAAAAGAAACCATCTTCAACAAAATCCTGCAGTATTAATTAAAATGGTTAAATTATACCGTACCTTGTTTTTCTATGCTTTAGTCCAATCTCTCCAATATGAAAAACTTCATTCACAACAATCCGGTTTTCGTGGAAAATAACAAATTGCACTTTAGTTTCTAGCTAAGATGGTATTGTGCTTGTAGGTAGTTGTAAAAAATTATTCCTAAGCATTTCTAGCCATATTATTGAACTGAACACAACATTTGCAAACTTTTGTGCCAACTGTGCTATCATTCAAGAGAAAATATTTGTCCATGCTAACTCTTCATTTCTCCTCTTTTCTCTCCAATCATCTTCATCATCACTTTCATCCAAGAACCCTACAGAGCTCCCATATTTATCACTATTTATAAGGGGTTCGTTTCATCCATAAAATCATGTTGATTTAAGGTAATCACATGTCTCTATACTAGTTTTATTCTTGTATACCAATTCCTACAATCTAAAGTTGTATTGCTCTGGATACATGATATTCATGATTGTCATAGACAATCTTAAAGAGCTTCAATAACATCTTTCCATTTCCATCCTAGTTGTCTCAAGTCTTCGAATGAGGTGGCCTTGGAACATTAAGCTCCTTAGGATTATTAGACCAAACTATATCACCCTTTTGTATCAATTTGACTAGGTCTACATATATCAACTTAGGCTTGTCTGTGAGAATGAGTTGCATCTTTTTATTGTAAAGTTTATGAACTTTCTTAACTAAAAAAACCATCATAATGGACTCCCTTGGACCTAGAAATTTCTCTCTTTTATAATCCAAAGTGTTAATAGTAGAAGAGTTAGCCTTGGTCTCCTTATTATTTGTCGTTGCTAATGATGAGGCCATTAATTTATCCTGGGGAGGCACTTCATCATTATTAGAACCACATCTATCATGTAAAAGTAACCACCCAACATCTTTAGCTTCATGTTCCTTGTCAATAGTTAATGGAGGGACTAACTTTGAAGCCAATACACCCATGTATTCTCCCTTGAAGAAAGGGTGGCTCTTGAGAGAAGCGTATCCATCTGAGCCAGCCAATCTTTTAGAAGGGTCCATATCCAAAAAAAATCAATAAGGCTTTATGCTTCCAAAGAAAAATATTCAAGAAATTTGAAATCCTTTGGAATGTGAGCCACTCGTTTACATTCTTAAAGGGTGATATGCCAGAGAACATCTAATACAAATTGCAACCTAGTTCCCACACATCGTTTCCAATTGTTGGAACACATGCTTAAGAACCTATGACACAATATATGAAACCATATCAAAAAATGTGTAGGCCTTCTCATTTTATGCAATTAAAGTTTTTCCATTGATTTCATGCTACCAAAATCTAATATTTTCATATATATGCTTGCAGTAAGAAGTGTATTATGTGGCATTACATCTCACACAATCAGAAACATTTTATGTAATATAAAAATGTGAAAAAAATAGTTATTTCACCATGCTCTGGTTTTTTGCTCACAATATTGCGCCAACCTTAAAATATAAGAAAACCCCCCTATTGAATTAAAACAAAAAGAGATGCTTGTGTACATTGTCTATTTTTTATTTTTTTAGGGAAAAGGGAAGGGTTATAATTTATGGCATGCTTTCCCATATCCATACGAAAATCGGGCCATCTCTTCCATATACACTTGGGTTTCCTTTAATAACATATAAAGCATTGTCGACAGTCCTGTCATCAATCTAAATATTTTTAAAGAAATTTGTGGAAGGTTTTCATGATAGATACTCATGAGTTGCGAGAAATATGATTTAATATTGATTTCGCCATGAAAGTTTCTCCATCAAGACACCGCAGTTCACCTTTGATTCTCTTCTCTATTCCGCCATAAAATTATTTAGCATCTATGAAATGAGAAAGATTCGACCTCTTCACTGCATCTTCAATGATTGATGTCCCTTCATATTTTATTCTAGAATAGTGAACTGAGTGATTACAACCATGTAATCACACTTGTTACAGGTCATTTTTTCACATCCCCTCAAAAGGCCCGAAAACCCAAATCGATAAATATCCTTGATACCTTGTAATTATCCCTTTGTAAATACTTAAGCACAATTTCTCCAAAAAGTTTGAGTTTTTGGGTCAGTCAACTCAAAAAATATGTTTTTAGCCCCAGAAAACTTTGCACTCTATCCTACTTGCGCTGAATGCATGTTGCGTACCTGATCACTTGCATTGGTCAATGCATGTTTCTCTACTCTACAGGTGCGACGAATCTATAATTTTGGAAAAATAAAAAATAATTTCGAAACTTCTTCTTTCAGAAGATTCTAAGCTGGTTTTAACCATTTACTGTTGATAAAGATATTCAATTCCTACTCTATAAGTCTTATCTCTTATCCCTTGATCTTATCCTCCTTCATATGTGCATCTCAAGGATAGAATTGTAAATACTAAACTACCAGTTTTACCCTATAAATTTACTGCCTCCCATAGAATCTGGGTTGGATTTTGGAGATTATTAGTGCCCTCATGTTGTTGCCTTGAGCTTAAAGTGACATCACATTCATGCATTAGGGTTGATGTTGAAGGTTTGTTTTGTGGCAAGGAAGGACAAGACAATTGGGGAGACATCTACAAAGTAAAAAATCTAGAAATAGTTGTAACTCTCTCCTTTATTTATTAATACAAAAAACACTTTGTTTTCCTATACTTGTGTCATGTTGGTTCTCATGTATTTCAATACCATTTGAATCATTGACTACAAATATTGTATTATGCTATGTGGATATTGTAGTTCTTTTTCATATTTTAGTCATTTGTGCAGGTTCTAATTATAACACTTCGAGCTAGAGTTGGGGCTTACAATCAAGGAGGAGAAGATGGATTACTACATATTCCAAGTAGGTCTCTTTTCCATATTATAATATCTTTAAGGAAAACATTGATTTTTTTTCCCCTGTTGTTTCTAGATTAGGCCACTAGATCTAGGGAGTTCATTTTTATTCGCAAAAGCGAATTTTCCTCATAACAACTTGACAACCATACTGGGGAGAAAGATTTCCCTTTAGTGGTTTCCTTAACCTAGTCATTTTTGACCTTTCAAAGCGACTTGAATCAACTTATATAGATAGTAATTGACCTTAAGAAAATATAATTCTGAACTTGGTACGGTTTGTGTGTCATATTTTCCATAAAATTCGCCCAACACACACTCTGTTTTTAGAGAAAGTGACCTAGCGTAGTCTCTTGTCTCTGAAAGTGCGATGATCTGCATTGGTGCCCGTTTTACACATGTGATGATCCTATAGAATGAAAATAATTGCATTTCTTACCTTACTTTGATTTTTCTTGGATCCATAAGTTTTTTTCTTGAGACTCTGAATTTGTCTGTGTCTCTGTAAAGCCATCGTTGTGTTTACATTTGAGTTTTATTACCTTTGATGAGAGTATGTTTTATTTGTTTTTATTCTTATCAATCAGGTTTTGTAAACACTTAGCTTGATTATTGATTGGTTGCAAGGAATTTTCATATTGCAGTTTTATTGTGTGTGAATTATTTGATTAATGATCTAGTTGCATTTCATTTGAAAATTGAAAAAGGAAAGAAAAGAAAATGTTTTATTATTTGCATTACATTTACGGTTTTGAATGAAATTGGAGCAGTTGCATTGAGAGATCTGATTAGGAAGCTTTTTTTGCAGCATTATTGTTTGTCTCTTCCTTCTCATAGACAAATCTTCATTGAAAAGTAAAAGAGTTCTTGTTATCATGCTAGTTGCATTATAGGGAATTCAGGTGAATTTGTACTGCGAGCCTTGAAACTGAAACATAATTCAACGATCAACTTTAAAATTTACTCAATTAACCTAAGGAGAATTTAGAAAATTAATAACAAACATAGAGGTCTATGCTAGAGACGTATTCCAATGTCATTAAATTTAGGAATTGTCATTACTTGCTTGCGTTACATTCTAGGGGTAGTCGGTATTCCATGTACGTAAGTATATCATATCATTCTCCACGTACCATCAGATATATCAAATGGCACTCCACGTACCCTCATTTACCCTGTGGTATATCAGATGGTGCTCCATGTATGAAAAGTATATTGGAAAAATTCCGATAATAGAGGACACATTAGACAACACTACTACTGATTGCACTTCCACGTACCTTCAGGTATATTTTGGAAGTTCCCTATAGGTTGCTATCCCACCATAGGTATTCGATTCGACCGCCTTGTCTATTGTGATAAACCAAACACAACATTCAAAGACATTTCTTGCACGTATTGGAAATGATATATTGTAGTTCATAGTTACTTGGTAGACCCTTTTGCCTAGTTACCCTTGTTTTGATTGGTTTATGTTTTTAACTTCTAAAATTTATTGACCCATCGTGGAAGAACACCCTCAACAACCCCATCGTTCACGTAAGATGCAAATATTGACTCCTTTACCTCCAGAGGCAACACCTGGACATCACAAGAGTAAAAATATGCAAACTGCTGGAAATGGTACTTCGGAAGCATCCCCTTCTGGAACCACTTCTGAAGTTGATCAACTAGAATCGTCACTTCCTACAAGTACTGAGCCTGAAATTACATATTTATGAATTGGTGAGTCAGGCATAGTCAAAATTGAAGCCTTTTAAACATTGCAACCTGAGGTCATTGAACCTGAATTGATAGATTCAGAGAATTTACAACCCGAGTTCAAAAAATCCGAGGAACCTTCATCAAATGAACCAATTGCTTCAAGGCTTTATTTTTCTATTCCTCTACATTTCAGTCGCGATGAAGAACAAATTCCAACCATTTTGAGTATTGAAAAAATTAATGAAGAAGAGTCCCGACCTTCATCTCCTGTTCATTTAAGAGAGACTCCTCTTTATCAAACTCATAATTTCCTTACACCTCATACTCAAATACAAGCTGCTTCACCTATGGCTCCTATTTTTAATTCACCTTTAAGTTTCTCTCGACAAACTATGTTGAAGTTTAACCATGAATGAGGCAACTATGGTTTATAAAACCATGCATGCTATCATGAGTGAGTAAACTGAAGTTACAACCACTTCCATGTTTATAATTTCGCCAAAAACCCATTGTATGGTGGTCCATCAGTGCCGCATGGCCATCGGTCATTATTTGGAAGATTTTTTGGCACATCGACCAGTCTATGGACTTCTCCCTCCTCATCTTCATATGGAATGTTATTTGGTACCTCCATAATGAGGACCTCACCTGTTTCACCTATTGCGCCCCAACCATCTTTAGAGCAGCAATATAGTCCATTTTTTAGGTGATTGGGACATCTACAACAACCTACCCCATCCTATACTAGGTACCATCCTCCTGGGGGGAAGTTACATCCATATTATCCTTATCCCCCACCAGGGGGAAATCTGTTTATGGAATGTTCCCATTTGTTAATAAAATGAATCAAGTCGTTGATCCTTCCTATTCAAGACCTCCTCCTACCATTCCTCCATTTCCAGGGATGACTGATAAGCCTTGGCATTCTACATTTCCCATTCATCCTGGATTGGTTTTAAATAAGATTCAAACTTCTCAACCTTCCTAATATCCACCCTAGGTTCCTACTTTCCAACCTATTCCATATATGCTAACTTGTCCAATTTTTACCTCAAATGAGTCAACTTTCCCAGGTTGTATCTCAAACAAAACCTATTCAACGACTTGGTCAGTCTACACCTAAAATTCAATTAAATCAACCTGTACATGACATGAGACATGTACCGACCAATCAACCCAATGTAGGGATGATGCAAATATCTCTGGGAAACCATTCTAAGGTATTCTGCAAGCACCTGTTGGTCAAAATCATATTTCGCAAATGCCTTGTCAAGGCCAACAAATTCAAACACAATCGTTTCAATCTTATCAAGGTTTTTATGGAAATGGAAAACCTAGTTACATGTATCCTGGTTATCAAAATCCTCCTTATCTTAGAATTTGAATACCCATGGCCCAACCTATTCCATCATACTGAGGAAATCCCCCACCACAAGTTAATCTTTACCCTCGAGGTCAACCTTCCCAAGAGGACTTTAATAGGCAGTTTCTATTTGTTTCAACTCTTGAGCTCCCAGATTTAACCTGACTAAAAAATGATCCCATTCTTCACTCTCCCTGGTGGCCGACCATTCCTACTAATTTTTCAATTGACATTCCCAAATTTAACAAAAATCCTAGAGAAGACCCGTCCACTCATGTTATGACATATAATTTATGGTATTCATCCAATGCCTTAAATGACGATTCCATCTGTTTAATGCTTTTCTAGAGAAATATTACTGGTACAACAACTAAGTGGTATGTTTAATTGCCACGAGCTTCATTTAACAACTTCAATGCCTTAGAAACTACGTTTTTAACTCATTTTCAATTACTTATTCGTTATGAAACTAGAACCAAACTTTTGACCTCTTTGAAACAATATGACACCACCCATATATCAGATCATACTCATGAGTGGAGACGTCAACATCAATTGGTCAAAAATTTCATCCCCAATCGGTTATTGGCTGAATGGTTTATCAAATTTTTGTTACCATCTTTAACTGAAGATGTTAGTAAAGGCAGAGTCATTACTGAAGAGAAAGTTATTTCTCATGCATAATATCTCAATTTGATTTATACTCAATCCAACACACTTTAAGATAAGATACCCAACACTCCAAGACCTCAACATCCTGTTCCACCCACTCCCAGTAAAGAATCACATGACGCTGAAGGCATGATAGGTTCTTCCAATCAACAAAAAATGAGTAAAATATTTAGTTCATATCCTACTATGACTATTCAAAACCCGTCCTATGCTACTATTGCGACTACTTCTGAGATTAATGTTGCTTAATCCACGGAAGGAAAGTCTCAACAACCTGGAAGTAAGAATAAAGGTAAAGGAAAGAATAAAAAAGATAATTCATCGCAGGAGAAACAAAAAAATCAGCCTTAACGTAAACCTCGTTGCCCATTCCTTATTTTTAATGACAATTTTTTTACTAGGGATTGTCCATATCAAGCAGAAGTTAATCAATTTCCAAAGTTGTCATCTAACACACATGTCGTATTAACAAATCCATTTCAAAACTAGGAGACACATATGGTTGCGCGAGGTCAAGATTCCCATTCCTAGGTAATTATGTTATCTTAATGCAAACAAAGAATGATGTTTTGGTGACCACAATAAATATAAAATTGTTGAGGCCTCGAAATTTCGCTGCCAAAACATGGGGGAAAACCACTCGGTCCAGACCTTAAAGCAACTCCTCTTCTGTTTGGTGTGGTGGCTCCGACTGGGGATAGTGGGACCAGTTTCCCAATAAGGATGATTTTGGGGTGTGTTTTGATTATACAAAATGCAATGGAAAATGATTCTAATATATCACATGCATCTACCTAAACTATCTATTCTACTACATACCCGGGGTGTTTCTTCCTTTATGCGATTAAAAGAGATATCCTTCAACTATTAGTAATGTAGATTATTTAACAATTGAAAGAGATGAAAATTATATTAGATGATCCCTCTAACAAAATAGTTTGATTAGAAGAATTGTGAAAAATATATCGCATTCATATGTGTGATTATATATTGGATAAGAAATCACAGACAAATATTAGAACAGAAGTGCATGTAACATTCATCTATAATAACGTTTCAAATATATAATGCAATAAAAAGATGACTGTCAATCTAGAAAGAAAAACTTAATACAAGTGAATATAAGTACCATATGTACGAAGTTCTACTCATGTAAACTGACAGTAATTGATCTGATCCTCTTCAATTTCAAGCAATTTAAAGAGTACAGTAGTGAAACATTAGTTAAACAGCTTTATTTGTCAAAATATAACAGATTGCGTTCCATTAATTCATCAAAGCATTCACAAACTTACAATAGTGCATTCTTTGCAGATTTTTTTGACAAATTTTTGGACCATTCTCTAAATGCATGAGAGGGGTTTGAATACAAAATTAGCTATGTTCTAAAATAGATTATTACAAAAAAATAGAGGAGGTTTCAAAAAACCATCCTTGTAAGACTAACTTTAGCTACAATCTAAGAAAATAAAGTAGCAATATGACTTATGAGTTCCAATCTTTCTTTTGGATTTCCCCCCGAAGTTCACAAATATATAGCATGGGCTTGAGCTGAGCTGGATGTGAAATCTGTGATTCGGCCTGTCCTTTGAATATCGCATTTGAGAGTGCTGGCTGCAATCTTCTTCTCGAATCCGTTAAAGTCTGCAGGGTTTGGTATTGATGATAAGGTTTGATCGGAAAATTCCGATCATTTTCTTGATCAAACTTATTTACTTTTTAAATTGTTTCATCCTGTGTTTCTGCCTTTTGTTTCCACTGTGTTTCCAGCTGTTTGAATTCTGTGAGCACTTCAGATGTGCACTCTTTGATAAGTTCTTCTTTCACAAGCTGTTCACACAGAGGTTCAGTAATTTCCTTTGCCAACTTGAATGCTTTCGCTGCTGCTTTCTCTGCCTGCTTTATCTGTGCTTCCCAAACTTTGAATAAGATTTCATTGTGGAACTTGTCTACCTGGGGTAGATTAGCTTCCTTTCCTAAGTCTAATGCTTGCCATTGAATGTGTTCATTAATTTTCTTCTTAATCTTCTCACATTGAAGTTTCTGGATAGCTACTTTCTGGATTAATATTTCACTTGAGTCACAATAAGAGCCAGTAATAGAAGCTTGTTGAAAAAATACTTCTTGTTGTTTCTTTAACTTAGCATTTAATTGAGCTTTGCAACGCTGCTCCAGTCTACTGCGACAGCGAGCCTGCTGCTCGTGAAGACCCTGCGCGTTTGGAGCAACGCCTCCTGCCAGCAGCCATGGAGGATCTAGTTCCACCCCAAGCTCCTTCGCCTTCCGCTGATGAAGCCTTCAGGTCGCTGCTAGCTTCGCTTCCGAAGAAGAAGAAAATCGAAGCTACCAAATTTGTGAAAAAACTTGATGACATTCCAGAGATTTCTCTTCCTCCTGAGGGGCTGATCTAGGTGGCCTTATCTCTGGCAGATCGTGCCCTTGTGGGGCAGTTTATGAGTCTTTGGACCTCTCCTAAAACAAATAGGACCTGGGTCGTGAAAAATTGGGTTCCTTTGATCAAGAGCAATGTAACCTCCTACTTTTTGGGTAGGGGATAATTTCTGTTTGAATTCATTTCAAAAGAGGATAAATATTTGATCTTTAGGAATGGCCCCTATTTCATGGGCCCTCAGGGGCTGTACCTCAACAAGTGGACGCTGGACTTCGACCCAGCAGTGGATGTCCCGACGGCGATTCCTGTAGAAATTAGTATACATTAGCATGCATACATCTAGATTCCCATGATCTCACAATAATTAACTTCTTGCAAAATATAGAATCATTCCATTGTTAATCTTCTGCGGAAAATTAATTGCACACACATGTGAAGCAAAATAAAAACAATCACACATAACACAGTTGTTTAACGGGAAATCCTGAAGCTGAAAACCCCAACTATCATATATTATGTATGATGGAGATCATGTAACAATCCTCATACAAATCTTAGTACATCAAGCTCTCAGTACAATACAATCATCACACACTAATCAGGAAAAATCTGCAAATCCATGCACTGATCTTTGCCCCCTACTAGCCTGCCTCCACTGCGCAATCCCTGCTGAAGAATAGCTTTGAATGAATTTGAATTACCCTTGCCTTGACTGCGCAATCCTCATTGGAAACTCCAATGTGTGTGTGATGCAATCAATGCATCACTATAGTCACAACAGATAGTCAATCTTTCCCTTTCACCTATCTCTCCACTGGGTATCCACTGGAACTGCCATGCACTGTAGTTAACTGCTGCATTGTTCAGCTGATTAATGAGTTATTATTTTTGAATTAATTAACTAATTAATTCACTCCACTCTCACTAGTGTATCATTTAGTTAGAATAGATACAACTAGCTCAACTGAGTCTAACTGAGTTAAACTAAATACAACTCCATAACCTACTCTTCCAACTCTGTCATAACTTTTCCACTTCAGTTCTAACTGATTCCTCCACGCATGAACCACCAGTTGCCCTTGGAATTGCGTAATTCCCTCAGTCCACTGATTTTCCAAATCTGTGCACTGAAGTTAAGTGCTCCAAGAGAATAAGTTGCTGTTTAGAGTCTGATTATTATTAAGAGCTAATAATAATCGACATGCATCTATTTTTAGATCAATGATCTATAAATAGACTTCGCCCAATATTATAAAAATAGAATTTCATCTATTTTTCCAACTTGATCAACCATCCACAAATAACATCCTGCAACTTCTGAAATATGATCACCATGTCTAAAAATAGACATAGTCAAATAACACAACGCCAAAATAGCTAGGAGCACTTGGTAAAAAGAGGTGACTCTTTTCACTAAGCTCATCATCTTGTTGAATCTCAACACTCCCTCTCAATAAGATAGGGATTATCCTTCACCCCGATCCTGCCTCTATGGTATTTGAATTTGCTCTTGGTGAGCGCCTTCGTCAGAATATCTGCATCTTGATCCTCTGTAGGAATGTACTGAAGCAACATCATCTTCCGCTGCACACAATCTATGATATGATGATACCGGATATCAATATGTTTAGATCTATCATGAAACACAGGATTAACCGAGAGTTTAATGCAACTCTGATTATCACAATGTATCACTGTGGGATCTAAATGTGAACCGAACAACCTGACCAGGATCTTACTCATCCATATAGCCTCACATGTAGCTTGAATTGCTGGCATGTATTCCGCTTCCGTTGAATTGAGTGTCACAGATCTTTGTTTCCTGCTATACCAAGAAACTACTGTAGATCCAATACTGAAAATCCCTCCTGATGTGCTCTTTCTGTCTGTTGAGCTTCATGCCCAATCTGCATCCATGAAGCCATGCAACTTCACCTCATCCGTCTGTCTGTACCATAAACCATACTCAAATGTGCCCCTGAGATATCTTAGGACATGCTTGCCTGCCTTCCAAAAGAGCTTGGTAGGATTAATCATCACTTGTGAAATCTGGTTCACCGGATAGCATATGTCTGGTCTTGTATTGAGTAAATACATGAGCGAACCCACCAAATGTCGATAAACAGTGGCATCCATTACCTCTGCCGATGTAGCATCCTCTTTCTTCCAATTTCCTGGAAGAGGAGTGTCGATAGGCTTGCAGCCTTGCATGTGAAACTTCTCCAGTATCTCCTGGGCATACTTGCCTTGAGACATAAATAGTTCACCTTCCCACTGCCATATTTCCAATCCAAAGAAATAATGAAGGAGGCCGAAATCCTTCATCTCAAACTCCTTTGCAAGATCTGCCTTGCATGAGTGTATCACATCACCTGTTATTATTAAATCATCAACATAAAGAACAATGATTAAAAGCTTACCCTCCACCACAATCTGGTACAGGTTTGCATCTGCCTCACTCTTGGTGAAGCCAAGTCCAGTGAAATAGCTGTCGATATGAGTGTACCAAGCATGTGGTTCTTGTTTCAACCCATACAATGCTCTTTTGAGCTTGCACACATGTGACTCGCTGCTGAAGATCTCAAATCCTTCAGGCTGCTCAATGTACACCTCTTCCTCAATGATCCCATTAAGGAACGCAATCTTCACATCCATCTGATGAATGTGCCAACCCATCTCACATGGTTTGTAAAATTAAGGTCAGAGTATGGAAGAATCTTAGTGCCATAGGTGCGGGTTTGCTAAGTCAATCCCCTCGATCTGTGAGAAGCCACAGGCAACAAATCTTGCCTTGTACTTCTCCACACTCCCGTCAGCCGCCTGCTTCACTTTGTAGATCCATCTTGATCCTACAAATGATTTTCCCACCGGCCTTGGAACAATCTCCCAAGCACTATTTCTGACAATGGAGTCATACTCCTCCACCATGGCATCTACCCATGTGGGCTCCTGCACTGCTTCTTCAAAAGAAGATGGCTCTGTCATGATAAACTTGCTCATAAGAGCCATGTATCCAATAAATTGGTTAGGTGACTGTCTCTGTCTGTGCTGTGATGTAGGGACTCCTACATTCTGTGCCGCATCAAGCTTCAGTCTCTCAGCTTCTGTGGTACACTTTCTACCTTGTCTGATGTTTGGTTCTGCATGAGTGGACTCCTCCACTCCATGAATCTCCTCTTGTGGCTGATCCACATCTAGAGGCTCATCTTTGGGAGCAAGAAGTTCCTGCTCTGCATGCAAGTGTAGCTCCCTCTCAAGCGACAAATTCATGGCTTTCATCTCATTGAATTTTATATCCTCTCGCACCACAGCCATCCGACTCTCTGGAAAATACACACGATAATTATGGGGTGTTTTTGTGTACCCCACAAATATCCCAACTTCTGTAGTCAGCTCCAGCTTCTTCCTGACATCCTTTGTCAAATGAATGTAAACAGATGAGCCAAAAAAATTCAAATGAGAAATATCAGGCTTCTTACCAGTAAAGCCTTCTTCAGGTGTACTCATGCCAAGTACTCTATGAGGACAACGGTTTTGTACATAAATCGCAGTGTTGCATGCTTCCACCCACAAGTGCATCGGTAGGCCCTGGTCATGCAACATCGCTCGTACAGCACCACAATCATTCTGCTCTTTCTCTCCGCGACCCCATTCTTCTATGGGTTATGAGGTGCTATGAGTTCTCTTCGAATTCCTTCTTTGCTATAGAAGTCTTTGAATTCGTCCGAGATGTATTCACCACCATTATCGCTCCGTAAAGCTTTCACTTACTTCCCCGACTCCTTCCTCACCAATGCCTTGAACTCACAGAACTTTGAGAACGTTTCACTCTTCTTCTGCATGAAGAAGATCCAACATCTACGAGAATATTCATCAACAAATATAACATAATACTTGTGTTTTTCTATTGAAGCAATCGAGCAAGGTCCACACACGTCTGTGTGAATTCTCTCCAGGATCACTGAAGCACGGTTCTCCGTGTCTTGAAAGGTGGTCTTCACAAAATTTCCCATAGTAAATCCCTTGCACTAATCTGACTGCGCAAGAGTACCCTTGGGAAGTCTAGTATAAATCTACTGCAAAATCTTCAAAGCGCCATGGTGAACATGGCCCAATCTCCTGTGCCATAATTCGCCCTCATCCCGGCTCACCACTTCTTCGGCTTTGCCCACCATTGCAGCGCAGCCATCTACCTCCAGCTTGTAGAGATTCTTAATTCGAACCCCTATCTTCTTGGTTTGGCCTGTTGTTTTATGTCAAAGGAAGGATTTTCCCTCACTGAAAACAACATCATAACCTTTTTCTTCCAGCATTGCGACCGAGACCAAGTTCTTCTTCATACTTGGAACATGCATAAAATTCTTCAACAAGAATGGATTACTGGACTCCCTATCAAAGGTAATGGTCCCAATGCCAGTTGCACTGTACCGACCATCGTCGCCCATCTCTATGTGCATCTGGAGGTCCTTCTCCTCCAAGTCAGTAAACAACTCTTTGTCTCCCTTCATATGGAAAGACACACCACTATAAAGATACCACACCGAACCCATACAGCTTGAAACCAAGCATGCGATCAAAGAGAAATCAAGTTCAAATTGCAAGGGTAAGGCCTCTCCAACTGCAGCTCCAACAACCTTCTTGTTCTTCTTCTTCTGTGGACAGTTAGTGGCGAAATGCCCATGTTCATGACAGTGAAAACACTTTACTTTGGACAAATCCCGCTTCTTGCCTTTGGCTTCAGATTTTGAAGGAAATTTCTTCCCCTTCCCTTTCCTTGCTTTGGCAGCCAAAGTGAAATTCTCTTCATCTTCATTCTTCAATGAAGATCTATCCCTAGTACCTCGCCTTATCTCCTCCCGCACAAGATCCGACCAAAGTCGCTCCCATCTCGGCAGTTTCTCCCATCCATTGATAGAGTCTTCGTAGCTATGCCAACTCTTCGGAAGCCCAAGGAGAGCCAAACTCACCAAGTCTTCATCATCAACAGTAACCCCCACACTTCCCAGTTCATCCTTGCAGTGGACAAATTTCGTGAGGTATTTTGGAATACTGTTGCCCTTCTCCATTTTTATTTTTCTGAGCTTGTCTTTAAGCGCCAACTTCCTCTGGTCACTTCTACTTTGGAAAAAATCTGTCAAAGCCTTTCACATTAAGAATGGAGTGGGTTTCCCGTGAAGGCTAGACACAATATGGTCCTTCACACCTTCCAACATAATTCTTCTCGTCTTTGCTGTCTTCTTTTGCCATGCATCAAGTAACGCATCATCGCTAGATCCTGGCTTAGGAACACCGCTATCGATGAACTCCTTCAGTCCATTATCCTCCAACACTGCCTCCATCCTGTCCTTCCAAGCTATGTAATTCAAGCTCCCATCAAGGGCATACTCCAATCGTAACCCATTGAAATCCATTTCAATGTATACTCAACTTCTGCACCAAGAATATTCTGTAGCAAATTCGAATTGTCCACCAGCACAAACTCACCACTTCACAATTGCAATCTTCAAGAATTAACAATTCTCTGATACCATGTAGAAATTAGTATACATTAGCATGCATACATATATATTCCCCTGATCTCACAATATTTAACTTCTTGCAAAATACAGAATCATTCCACTCTTAATCTTTTGTGGAAAATTAATTGCACACACATGTGAAGCATAAATAAAAATAATCGCACATAACACAGTTGTTCAACGGGAAATCCTGAAGCTGAAAACCCCAAATATCATATATTTTGTATCATGGATATCATGTAACAATCCTTATACAAAGCTTAGTACATCAAGCTCTCAGTACAATACAATCGTCACACACTAATTAGGAAAAATCTGCAAATCCATGCACCGATCTTTGCCCCCTGCTAGCCTGCCTCCACTGCGCAATACCTGCTGAAGAATATCTCTGAATGAATTTGAATTACCCTTGCCTTGACTACGCAATCCTCATTGGAAACTCCAATGTGTGTGTGATGCAATCAATGCATCACTATAGTCACAACAAATAGTCCATCTTGCCCTTTCACCTATCTCTCCATTGGAACTGCCATGCACTGTAGTTAACTGCTGTATTGTTCAATTGATTAATGAGTTATTATTTGTGAATTAATTAACTAATTAATTCACTCCACTCTCACTAGTGTATCAATCAGTTAGACTAGGTACAACTAGCTCAACTGAGTCTAACTTAGTTAATCTGAATACAACTCCATAACCTACTCTTCCAACTCTGTCATAAATTTGCCACTTCAGTTCTAACTGAGTCCTCCATGCATGAACCACCAGTTTCCCTTGGGAATTGTGTAATTCCCTCAGTCCACTCATTTTCCAAATCTGTGCACTGAATTTAAGTGCTCCAAGAGAATAAGTTATTGTTTAGAGTCTGATTATTATTAAGAGCTAATAATAATCGACATGCATCTATTTTTAGATCGACGATCTATAAATAGAGTTCGCCCAATATTCTAAAAATATAATTTCATATATTTTTCCAACTTGATCAACCATCCACAAATAACATCCTGCAACTTTTGAAATATGATCACCATGTCTAAAAATAGACATAGTCCAAAAATAGACTTGCGCCAAAAATAGCTTGCGGGCCCACTTAGTGAAGGCGACTCTTTTCACTAAGCTCATCATCTTGTTGAATCTCAACAGTTCCAGTCTGGGTAAGGCTGCCGAACTTTCCTGTGCACTACTGGAATTGGGATTCATTGAAAAACATAGGCAATGCTATAGGAAAAATTTATTGACCGAGCAAATAACAAGGATCAATATGATTGTGCTCGAATCTGTGTTGAGGTCAACCTAGAGGTGGGCCTGCCAGAGGAAATAAAAATCAATGTCGACAATTGGTCCCATGTGCAAAAGCTTGACTATGAGCAGCTTCCCTTCAAATGTCGAAAATGTCACACAGGCATTTTGCTAGAGGCTGCCCGAGCAATGGAGAGGCTGAGAAAGGAAAGAGGAGGGTTGGAACCAAGTTAAGTGGTCAAAGACTTCTAACAAAAACCTAAAATCTGATGGGGTTCCAAAAGGAAAAGGTTCTCATCCTGCTTCTAATCAGCAAAACCCTATCCCTAAAGGGAAAGAAAATAAATTTGGGCCTCTCAATTTAGCTTCAGTAGAGGTCCAGGAGGTCGAGAGGCAAAAGAAAAGGACTCTGGACAAAGGGACACCCTTAGGCTCGAAGCAGGGTGAAAGCGTTTAGAAATATCTAAAGAAAAACATGCAGAAGCTGAAGATGAGGAACAAGACTCGGAGGAATCTGAGGAGGAAGGAGAAATAGGGGAATAAAATATATCAGCTAGAAGATCGACAAGAGGTCAAATGCCTGCTCGAGAAAAGAGATAACAAGAAACATACAAAGATAAACTTCAAGGCAGTCAAACAACCCTTGAGAAATTATTGGAAAAAATGCCCAAGATGACAAGAAACCAGACACAGGGCTCCAAGGGAGCTCACCACTCTCAGAAAAGTAAGTGATGAAGTTTGTCTCCCAGAACTGCAGAGGTTTGGTAAGTAAAGTGAAAGAAGAAGCCATGAGAAGCATGTTTCAGATAGAAACCCCAGACATTCTTCTAATCTAGGAGAAAAAAATGGAGGACAAAGTCTTCCTCCAAAAAAGTAATAAATTTTGGAATAAAAGTGGAGGATAGGTCGTCTCCGCTCGAGGTGCTTCGGGCGGACTGGGCACTCTATGGAATATAAGCAAATACTTGATGGTTACTCAGATCCTAAATACCCACTGGCTATATTTGAAACTCCTGCATCTTGAAACAAAGGAGGTCCTTAGCCTTTTAAATGTGTATGTCCCAGTTAATGCAGGAGAGAAGAAGTCCTGCTGGGATTCTAACAAAAATATGGCAGAAATAGAGAACCTGGAAAACATCATCATAACTGGAGACCTTAATCTCAGCTTGCTTATGGTTGATAAGCGAGGAGGCAACATCGTGAGAGACTCGACAAGGGAATGGGTGGAGGACCTGCAAGATTGGGATCTACTTGACATCAAACCCTTAAACGGTAAGTTCATTTGGTCAAACAAAAGAGTCGGTCCAGGTCATATTGCTGCTAGACTAGACAGATTTCTTGTTCAAAGTTCTTTTCTTCTTCTAGGACTAGAGACTAGAATTCAAATTCTTCCTTGCAGTGTCTCAGATCATAAGCCAATCATGCTTGAGTTGTTGACCCAAAAGGATCTGGGCCCTATTCCATTTAGATCTAGTCCCCTATGGATTAAAAACCCGGACTTCATGGAAAGAGTCAAGGAAAGTTGGAATTGCCCTGTAAATGACTCGCCTTTCTTTGTCTGGGAGGAAAAGCTCAGAAGATTGAAAGCTGTGTTAAAAATCTGGGTCAAAACCCTCCCTAATCCAGCAGTAGAAAGGAAACATGCTCAAGCTAGTCTTGAGACCCATCATCATCAAATGGAAGATGCAACCATTACTAAAGAAGCTCTTGATAGGGAGGCTGATTTACAACATAAGTTTCATAAGGCTTGTTTGGCAGAGGAAGAGTTTTGGAGACAAAAATTTCCAAACCTTTTGCTTAAGGCGGGAGATAGAAATACATCCTTCTTCCAAAAGCAAGCCCAAGCGAGAAGAAGTTTCAATTCCATTACATAAATCAAGGAGGAGTCCTCTAACCACAAGGATTTCATGAGCATTAAAAGGGCATCCTTCACCCATTTTAAAAACTTGTACATCGAAGAAGGTGTGGGGAATAAAAACTCTAAATTCCTGGATGTGGTTCCCACAAGGATTACCTCCAAGATGAATCAGTCCCTGGAGGCAAAGGTCACTAGAGAAGAAATAAAGGCTGCACTCTTTGCTATGGAGCCCGACAAAACCCCTGGACCAGATGGATTCACAGCAAGATTTATTCAATCCTGTTGGCCTATAGTGGAAAAGGATCTGCACAAAATGGTATTGAAATCCCAAGCCTGCCAGAAAATTGGGGGCAGCACAAACTCTGCCTTTCTCGCCCTCATTCTGAAGGAAAAGGGAGCCAATGCTTTTAACAAATTTAGACCTATTTCGTTATGAAACATTGGATACAAAATAATAACCAAGGTGATAGCCAAAAAATTGAAAGGTATCCTTCCTAATATTATTCCGGAGAATCAAGGTGGCTTTGTGCATGGAAGGCAGATTGTTGATAATTTCATTCTTGTGCAAGAGGCCATCCATTCAAGCCTGCAACGAAAAGAAAAGGGAATGGTTGTCAAACTTTGTCTAGCTAATGCATTTGATCGAGTTAGGCACAAATTCCTTCTTGGTGTTTTGCACAAGTTTGGGTTTGGGACTAAATTCATTAACTGGATCTGTGCTTGTATCTCTGAGCCTTGGATAGCCCCTTTGGTGAATGGGCGAGCTGTGGGCTTCTTCAAAGCTACAAGAGGTCTTCGACAAGGATGCCCTATTTCTCCCCTCCTTTTTGTTCTCCAAGCATCCGTTTTAAGTTTTTATTTGAACAAGAAGCTTCTTGATCAAGAAATTTTGGAGCTCAATATAGCCAGAGGTGTTAAAAATATTAATCATGCATTGTTTGCTGACGACTCTCTGTTGCTGGGTGCAGCCTCTCTACTTTCCGCCTCCAAATTTAAAGAAGTGTTGGATGACTATTGTGATGCCACAGGCAGCAAATTAAATAAAGGGAACTGTTATATCTATTGCTAGAACATCTCAATCCACATTCTCAGTGCTATTTTCATATTCCTGGGTTTTGTAGGCTTTGTTAATTGGACTTCTTTCAAGTACCTAGGCCTTCCTATTTTTCAAAAATTCGCCTTCAGCAGAGATTGGCTCCCTCTGATCGATAAATTCAAACTTAGTATCCAGGCATGGGGATTCTCTTGGCTTAACATTGCTGGTAAGATAGTGTTGATCAAATCAGTCCTCAACAGTCTACTTATCTTCCAATTTTCAATTCCGTTGGATGCTATTTGCATCCTCAAAAATATGGAGGAGCTTGTTCAAAGATTTTTTTTGGAAAGGAGGCAAACAAAACAAAAATAGCATCCCTCTTATCAGCTGGGAAAATGTTACTAAACCTCTTATGGAAGGTGGTTTGAACTTTAAAATGCTTCACTGTCAAAATATTGCGATGGGAGCCAAAATTGTATGGAGGATCATGGTTCCCAAGCCAGGTTGGGCACATAAAGTGGTATGGAAAAAATACTTCAAAGGACAGAGGAAACGCTGTTTAGACAACCCCCTCCCTATCTCCGGCATGCACTTGATTAAACTCTGTGCGCTGGCTATCCCTTTGATCCAATCTCATGCATATTGGATCCCGGGAAATGGCAAACTCATAGACATTTGGCGAGACAACATTATGTACAAACTGCCTTTGGCCGATGAGCCCTTGTTGCGTTCACTGCGCATTTGGATGAAAAACACAAGTTTAATTAATCTGTGGGACATCTCCTGTTGGGAAGAATGTCATTGGTTGGGTTGGAAACATATCCAGGTCCCTGTGGAGTTAAATACAGACTACGACTCCTTGCTCGCCCATCTTCATGGAATGGCACCATTGCACGAAAGGTTGCTGGATAAACGTGGTTGGGGCCAATCCGGAACCTATACTGTAGCTATGGGATACACAAATATTTGGAGCTGCCTCACTTTCCTCCAAACCCAGTGATCTGGAAGGGGCTATGGAGCCTCAAATCCATTCCTAAAATTGATTTTTTTTTATGTCTTATGTGTCATAACAGTAATTTGACCGATGACAGATTAAAAAAAAGAGGATTCCAAGGTCCCTCAAGATGCCGGATGTGTTGTGGAAATGAAGAGAATGTTTGCCATCTTACGCTGGAATGTAAATTTGTTGCAGAGGTTTGGCATGAGGCTCTGGCTCGTTGGGGTAACAGCTTCGCTCTTCCTATTTCCATACCTGATCTTTTTGCTACTTGGCATCACAAATATCCAGGGGGGGCTCCCTAAGAATGACAAATTCAAAGCCTTTTGGCTCTCTCTTCCAAAGATAATCAGTTGGAAAATTTGGCTTGAAAGGAATAACAGAATTTTCAAAGACAAAGAGCAGAATGCAAAAATAGTCATAGTTAATATTAAAAGCCAATTGAAAGAAAGCTTTGGTGGTCAACTCGAAGCAACCAATATAAGCCAGCAGGATATGGAATGGGGCAACATGATGGGCTTTAAATTCTCTGCAGAAACAAGGAAAAATAAGATAAGTACAGATTGGAAAATTAGACTCAATGAGAAATAATTTTCAGAATGGATTATTAAGCATGCCAACCACTCCTTATTCTTTGTGGGGGCTGCCAAAGGCAATCCCAGGAAAGCTGGTGCAGGTGGGGTTATTAAGAATCTAGAGGGAAGAATTGAGCACAGTTTTTCCTGGGGCTTGGGTCATTCCACAAGCATTCAAGTTGAAGCACTTGCTCTTCTCCAAGGCCTCATGCAAGTAAAAAAATTTGGCATCAAAGAGGTAATCGCTATAGATGACTCTCAATCCATCATAAAAACTATTGTGGATAAATATGTTCCTAAAGATCTCAGATTTGCTAGATTGGTGAAGAGAATCAAATCAATGTCAAAAACACTTCAAAGGGTGAGCTTATTCTATGTATTGCAGGGGAATAATAAGGACACAGATATAGAAGCCAGAAAAGTAGTCCTTCTTTCCACTGGCACTCTTTCAAGTGACAGGGAAGATGAATGGGCTCCTATTCCTTAGTTTCCAGTCTCATGTTTTACTGCATATTATTGCAGCATTTTTTTTGTATCCACAAGTTAGAGAAAATTTCGGAGATTGAAGTGATAGCTAGTTGTAAGAAATACCAACATATTAGTACTCGAGCCATAGATATCATAATAGGCGAGGAAAATTTGGAACTGCCACCAAATTTTGTAATATGTTTCGAGGCATTCATGCCAAAGATATAATACAAATCCATAACTGTTCTTGTAAAAAAAAAAAAATCTTAGCATTTACATCCACTGCTTCCTTTATGAATTTATCTAACTGTGGTTGGCTTTGTAATATGGTCATTGCTTCTTCTAGTTGTGTTTTCTTCTCAGTGAGTTGTACTTGATACTGCAAATTAAGACTCTCAAAATCCTTTTGAAATTGGGGCATCTTCAATTTGATTTGCTCGCTAGAATTACAATTTTCTTGATTCAACAATCTCTCTAATTATTGTATTCTATATTCTTTCTGCTTCAATAAAATTTTAACCTCAGTAGCTTTATCAACAGTGGCAGTAGCATTTGCACCTTCAAACTGTGATAGTTTGGTTAAATGTTTAGTAGGATCAGCTAGATGATCCTTCCTCTGAACATCAATAGATTCATTTGTAAGGTTTGTGACTGTATCATCCATTATTCTCCTTTTTCTTCTCTTGACTACAACCTTATGACTAAGACTGTAGAAGATATCCAACAAAGGAATTTCCTCAATTTGTAACACTATCTGTTCTGTAGGATAAGGCAGAATGATCTCTCGATCATGAGTCTCTGGAACTTGTTGTAGTGGTGTAACAATTTCCACTAACTTCTGGGAATGTTCAGGTGTCTGAAAACTAGCAGCTTGATCAGTATTGGGATTTGTTTTAGGAGTTTTTATTGCTTTATAAAACTCATCCCATTCATTGTTCAAATTATTTGGTTGGGAATTTTCTAACTGATGTAGTGTATCTTGACTGTGCTGAACTTCTTGAGAAGTTGACTCTGTTCCATTGCTTCCTTTTTTCTCCTGCATCTCAATCTATTGGATTACTTGATCAATTATATTTTCTGGGTTTTCCTTTCTGTCTTCAGATTTATTTTTAGAATGATCCGAATTGTGATATTGATGCTCTGATTGTCCTAACTCATCTTCAGACATGTCCTTAATTTCATTATCCAGGCTAATACTTGGAGTTGGTCTGATGACATCTTCAATAGTTAATAATCTAAGAGGAATTATTTCCAGCCTCTTATTTCTGTATGCTTGGAAGGCTTCCAAATCATCTTGATTGATTTGAATGGATGCAAACTTGAGTACATTTGAAAAAATTTCAATGCCTTGAAAGACATCATCAAGTCCGTCTTTTTCTTTCACAAGAGACTTCATTTTGAGCTTTGTGATGAAGTTATTAATTACATCATTGGGATCATATGGCCACTTTGAAATTACTCCCATTCAATAGATTAAATTTCAACATTTCCTTGTAGGCATGACCAATATCAAAAAGTGGAAAAGTACCGCATTATAAAGGGAAATTAGGCCAAATCGCCTTCTTAGCATATTTAAGATGTTTAGAAATGCCATTTACAACAAGCTGGCAGGCTATCTATATTGTAAGTAACTTATCAAGAACATAATATGTTAGGACATGAGGATTAACATAACTCCCAAATACTCTGATATATGTGAAATTCTCCTCTGCAAACCATCTAGCAACAGAAAGAATGTCTGTACTAGCCTCTTTGGAAACCTTAGGGGATTTCTCATTGAATATCATATGGTGCATAGGCAACATGAATCTATGGAAAATTTTGTAAAAATGAAAATGGAAGTCTGAATCCCAAAGGGATCTATGGTAAATGTGGATTGGGGTAGGGTCTTGGGTCGTCCATTTCCAACCCATGGTAGGAAAACTAGAAGAAAAGAAAATTGTGTCCATGACATATGCACTCATATAAAAGGGGGGTATTTATCTAGATGAAACACTTCTTTTATTCCTGTAATCCATGATGTGTTTAGCTAAATTATCATATAGGATATTTTCCCAATTCAGAATTAAAGAATTGACGATTGCGTCAATTAATGGGACCCAATCTACAGAAAACCTAGTGGTATCAGGTTTTGTATATAATCTAGCAACATACCGGTAACATAACAGTAAGGGGAAGAAATATGGGCAATTGGGTACTTACCGAGTTTATCTCGCTTAAGTTTTCCTTGGTCTTCTTTCCATTCCTTTATGACTTTCATCAGATCTGGATTTTTTTTTCTAAAGCCTTGGACAAAAGCTTTGTCATATTTTTGCTACGGGTAGGGTAGATGGTACATTGCTTGTAAGTCTTCTGCCTTGAATGACCAAATATTCTCGCGTTTGAATCTTTGAATTTTTTGTCTTCTATGCTTAAGTGGTCAATTACCCACTTAACCATGTCTATATAGGGAAGAATCTTTGGCTTTGCTGCTACCTTGTGGATGAATGTACATGCAACGTCGAAACAAGTCGCATCTGAAGTAACTAACATGCCTGTTGTAGCGACTTTGGTTATTACCCTTGGATTTTCGTCTTCAAATAACTAATATATTTCTTCCCATGATGAAATGCCGCAATCCTACTAATAAGGTCCAGAATTGTATATACCACTGCTTCGGTAGATTATGCTTTGTCAATTTCTTTGCCTTTCTTGTTCATTTCAATTTTCCTCACTCTGTTAAGTAGTCTCCTGATTTCAAGTGAACAGAAAAAACATTAAAAATATAGAGAACATGGAGGGAGACATAATTTAAAACAAATACGAAATTCAATAGCATGCTCGGAGTAGATATGAATCTATGAAAAATTTACTTCTATTAAATGTTATTAATCACCAATAATATTTTGAAATCAAATCTCTTACACCTTCACGTGAAGTGTATATCGATCAATTTAAGACGTTCTATCTCATATTTCAGTTTGATTTGACATGAGTCATTTCGCATCGCTTATTGAAACTTATAACTATTTCCATTTATGATGTTACCTATAAATTCTACGAAATGCGATCTGCGCAAATCGCACATCGCAAATTTTATGCGGTAAATGAATTTGGTTTTAGTTATATCCTGCAAAATGCGAAGTGCACTTTCAAGAAATCATGCTGTTGCGCTCTATCAGACCTTGGAGCTTTATGTTTATTACTTTATTAGCTCGCTGGGTTCAAGTAATCGCAACTTTTACCGAATTTCATATGAGGTGATCGTTTAAATGAGGCGTGATGCGATAAATGAATTATAACAGTGATTGTAATAAGATTTCGATATGGCTTTGGAAAGAGATTAGTGCATATTGCAGCCCGCGTGACTTAGTGGATTTAAAGTCATTTTAAGTTTGTAAGTTATGCAAATTGCGATGCGCACTAAGGAATGAAGGTGGATAAGCAAAAAGAAACTTTATTTCCTAAAGTTTTTGACTTAAGCTAAAAAAATAAATGAAATGAATTTCCTAATTATTTTTAAAGGGTCCCCATTTATGAAAATAAATGGGAGTTGTTGTATAACACAAAAATTGGCGATTCACTTGGGAGAACCTGCTATCTTTGACTAACTTTTTGAAATTTCTGAAACTTTTTTGAAATAAAAATAGTTGCAGGAATGAATTTCAAACAAATAATATCTTACTAAGCAAATGTTGTGTAACCAGCTCCAAAAGAGAAGAAAAGAGATATCAACGCCTTAGAAATGAGCCACTTCGAGGGGGCAACCTCCAATACATTACATAAATGAACAATTCTTGGATGATACAATTCACAAAACCTTTTTTCTATATATAGGAGTCCATGGGGCCATAATGTAATCCTAGTGGGCCACAATGTAATCCTAGCCGACCTAACAATAATAATTTAAGGGCACAATAATAACAAAATGGGGGTTACAAGGGTACAATAATAACAATAAGGGGGTTACACTAACAACAATAAGCGACTATACTAGTAATATAGGGACCTAACATGCCCTCTCCTTCAAAAAAGTGTTGTCCTCAACACTTGAGTAGCTCTGGGTGCTTCTGTATAAAATTCTCATCCTCCCATGTAGAATCTTCAGTGGGTAATTTCTTCCACTTGATGAGATACTCCGAAATTTTTCGATTTCGTTTCTCAAGATTTTTTCTTTGCACCCTAAAAATTTCAGCTTCTGAAACTTCGTAGAAAAAAAGCTATAGCGAAAATGCCACGATGACCTGTTTGGAGCAGCGAAACCCTAGAATCCAAAGCTCTGATACCAAATGTTGTGTAACCAGCTCCAAAAATAGAAGAAATGAGATATCAACGCCTTAGAAATAAGCCACTTCGAGGGGGCAACCTCCAACACATTACATAAATGAACAATTCTTGGATGATACAATTTACAAAACCTCCTTTCTATATATAGGAGTCCATGGGGCCATAATGTAATCCTAGTGGGCCACAATGTAATCCTAGCCGACCTAACAATAATAATTTAAGGCACAATAATAACAAAATGGGGGTTACAAGGGCACAATAATAACAATATGTTTACATCATATCAATAATAAGTGGGCCACATTAGTGATAGGGACCTAATGAAGAAAGTCTTTACTCAGTTCAAAAATATAAAGCAGGTGGCTCTTACAGATCAACTTTATAATTTTTACTCTTTTATCACAGGTAGAGCCTCTGATCCAATAGGAAATTTAAGCTCTTGGCAGGGTTACCTTTTACCCAACAACGATTCATTGTCCCATCCAATGTTTCTTACAATTTCCAAAAATAAATTCTAACTTTATACAATCGATATTTTCTGGAACTTTTCCTTTTTTGTATGATATTTTTATTTACTTAAAAGCCATTGTCTTGGCTTGGTAACCAAATAATGAACATGCCATTCACTAGTTGTAATTAAATTGATCAAGCTGGCTCTTGATGAGACCGCTTGTCCTCTTGATATAATCTCAAGTCATTACCCTGGTTTGGTAGAAAATACTGGTAGTTAGTTCAACTATTTCCCTATGAACATGGTAAATAAGCTTGTGATGAGACTTATTATCTTTTAAGCTTTTCTAGTACAATATTTTTTGAATTTCTTTCAAAAATTGATAACTTTTCCCAGATGGGGTGAATCATTAGTCCTTTTGAGGTTTATGGATGATAATGTTGAGTTTTAGATTGCTTCTCTGTAAAAGAGTTTTTACTATGTTAAGGATTCTTTTCTGGACTGATAACAAAATAATCATGCTATATAAGGATGAGAGTTCATCAGCGAATAAATAAATTCAGTGAAATTGCATCTTTCAGTGAAAATAAAATCTATTTGTCTTTTAAATCTTTCTATTGTTTCCTTAACACTTCTTATTTATATAAGCGATAAATAAAAAAGGATCAGCTGAGATATTTATTTGAAAAGCCAAAAATTTATACTAGGAAACTTTTATTTTTCTAAGGAAAAGAAAAAGACACTAGTAAACATGGAATAGAAGGGGTTACCTCCTATGAAAAGTATTTTTTCAAAATCTTCCCATTAACAGGCAAAGAATCTCTTTTTCCTGATAGATCTTGCAATAATAATTTCGATGGGCCTATTTCTTCAATTATTGTAAATGGACCTAGCCATAGTTTTTGAAACTTTGTTTGTTTACCTTTTTCCTCATGCGCTTTGTCCCATTTCAATACAAGATCACCAATTTGAATTTTTTTTGGAGTAACAAAAGTTGAATAAAATGAGGCTTTTACTATCTGTTGATGATGTGCATGAGTATTCTTAGATTTTTCTCTTTCTTCTTCTAGCTTAAGAATTTTAAATTATCTTAGTTGTAGTGAAGAAGAAGGAGATTCATCAATGAATTGAACTAAGGAAAGAGAGGGAATAACTACATTCGTAGGAGGCACAAATTCTTTTCCATAAACAAGATTGAATGGAGAAGTGCCAATAGAAGCTTTCTGAGTTATTCGGTCTACCCAAAGAGCAAATATTAATGACTTATGCCAATTTCATTGGTTTTGATCAACAATTCTTTTGATTATTCTAATCAAGTTTTTATTCGTGGATTCTGCTAAACCATTTCCTTCATGGTAATAATTTGCAGAATACTTAAGTTTGAAACATCTTTTGATTGCAAATTCCATCATGGCAGTTCCTGAGAAGTAAGATGTGTTATCAAAAATTAAAGCAGGAGGTAAACCAAACATAGTTATGATATATTGGTCGATGAAATCAATGATATTCTCAGAGTTGGCTACCTTTAATGGAATTGCTTCCACCCATTTAGTAAAGTAATATGTAGCTGTGAGAATATATCTATGTTGTTTGGAAGAGATAGGAACAATCTCACCGATTATATCTAATCCCCATTGTTCAAATGGTTGTTTGATATTAACTGGCTGTAATGGGAAGGCTAGATTCCTTTGTCTTCTAGATGCACTTTGACACACTTTGCATTTTCTTGCATATTCATGAGCATCTTTGAAAATTGTATGCCAATAATAACCTACATGCAGGATTTTGTGTGCTGTCGTATTTCATCCAAAATGTCCTCCAACTAGTCCATCATGGAGTTCGTGCCAGATTCTTTCTGCTTCAGATTTTTCTAAGCATCTTAGTAGTACATAATACAAATTTCTCCTAAACAATACATCATTGATTAATTCATATTTCTTGGAGTTTAATCTCAAAGCCCGTTTCATTTTGTAACTAAGTTGAGTTGGAGCATATCCATTTTTCAAATAGAATATGAGATCAACGTATTGAAATTGTGCATCGTTGAGGCTTACCTCTGATATTTTAAAATTGTTACCTGAATTTTCTTCTGATGATAGATGGGATGCTCCTGTAAGCATTCTGCAAAAACCTTGACCTCTAACAATTTTAGAGGGTCTAATTTCTACATCATATTCTTGTAAAGTGGTAACCCAGTTAGCCCTTTTCTCTCCTAATTCTCTTTGCATTAATAGTGGTCTCACTGCAGAGAATGGAACTATGATTTTGGTGTGATTTTTTAGGAGAAATGGCCTGAAATTATTTATAGCCTTAAAGACAACAAATGCTTGCTTTTCAACAGATGAAAAATTTAGTTATGCACCTTGTAAATTGGAACTAAAAAATGATATTGGTGCTTCAATTTGTTGGTCATTAAGCTATGTTAAAACAAAAAGGTATGATGTATTTGATGAAAAAGTATATAAAGTAAAAGGATTAAGAAAATTAGGGGTAGTTAGGAATGGAGCATTGACAATGGATTTTTTAATAAAATCAAATGCTTCTCTTTCATTATGTCCCCATTTAAAGACTGAATTTTTCTTAATCATGTTTTGTAATGGTAAAAATATTTGTGAAAATTCAGGGAAAAAACTTTTAACAAAACTAATTTCCCCAAGAAACGACTGCATATCTTTCTTGTTATGAGGGAAAGGAATTCTTTTAATCCCTTCAATTCTTTTAGGATCAATATAGATACCTCTTTTTGATATGAACAGAATTCATGACAAAAATGTCCCGCCACGGTAGGGATCTCCTGCAAAGTCCTAAAGGCTTGCAAAGTCCTAATTAGACCTTAAACCGTTTGGAGTAGACCCCATTCCTGTGGTGTGGGTCCTAATACCACTTGAAATGACTTTTCGGGTCTCAAAAGAACCAATGAACTCGTTGATGGCTACACTTATTCACGTAATACGGGTAACATGGGATTATATAAACAACACGAATCAACACTATGCGATAAGATTATAGATATGGCTAACGACACCGAAGAGATGTCATTAGCAACACATCTTTTGTAATGTCAGAAGTAGTCTGATCACAAAGAAATAGTTCTTATAACTAGATACCTCTTAACTCCTAATTATAAAATTAAATGCTAACAAATAGTTCATTAATTCATTAATAGAAAAATATGATGTTAAAGTGAACATCATTGATACAACACTTAGTAGCCATGACGCATAAACGATGACATAAATGGTGCAGCTTCATTAATCACAGGATATTCTGAAACTGTATAAAGAAATACACAAAGTGTTTACACAGTAAAACACATCATAACCATAGGGTGTTTTAACAAGATTCTATATTCATATGCTCAAGTGTCAGATCCTTCAATACAATGCCTATAGCTCCTGAGTTTCCAAAAAAGAAAAGCCCTTTTACAATGTCCCGTAGGAGTATTTATAATGCCAAAATTGTCCGTTGGGTTTCCTTGACTGTTCGCCTTCTTGACCTTTGGGTTACCTTGCGACCCACTCCTTCTGCGACCTGGGCAGGTGATGCGACCTGCGACCTAGGTAGGAGATGCGACCTGCAACCTATCCCGTTGGTGCGACTTGCGACCTGGTTTTAATTGCTGCTCAGGACTTGCTGCTGCCGGGACGCGAAATATTAATGTCAGGGATGTCAACCTGTTGCTCTCTTAGGAAATCCTGCCATGCCTGGTGTTCTGCCGCTATGGGGGACACCAGAGGTACCTCCTCCTTCAACCTATGCACACATTCCAAAGCATTTGGTACTAAGGTCTCCCTTTTCTGTCTGATCTGATTTGAAAGCGACGCAAGCTTGGTATAAATCCGCGCTGGAGTGGTGATGAATTGACTAAGATGCTCTTGAGATGCGGAGGGCTCTGGATCAGCTGCGGCCTGCTTGATAGGTTGCAAGAACGCTTGAATGTCCTGGTTTACTTGTTCCCAGGTTTTCTCCTCTTCTAATGCCCCAAGCGATGGGATGTGATGCAGCGTATGCATTGATTCGATACCACTAATCAAGCGGTTGTACGAGGACATCACTTTGTCCAGGTCTTTAGACAATTTGTCTCCAGATTGCATTGCCATGCGGAGTTGAACTTTTTCATCCTGCGTGTGAATCCAGTCCCTCTTAGGCAAATTTTCAGGTGCCTGAGGGTACTGTATTGTCCAACCCATCATCCTGTCCAAAGCCTGTGAAGCCTCTTTGAGCTGATCTTGTCTTTGCCTGGTTTCCACTCGTGCTCTTGCCAGGGGAGCGACTGTTTGTTTGATGGTGAACATTTCACCATATACCTGTCTCATAGTCACTTCCAACACCTCACACTCCTTGAAAATGGTAAGCGAGACTTCATTTTCTGGTAGAGCTTGGTTTCGAAGTTGCTGGACTTCTGCTTGCAGTTCTGCTTTCTCCTGCTCTGCTATCTTTTCGCGTTGCTCAGCTGCGTGCAGTCTGTTTTGTAGAGATACTATTTCTCTACTCATTCGGGTCACATTCTCTTCCCAACGTAGGCGACAAGGCAGATCACTTACGTACATTGGCTACCTATTAGTCCTATCCAAAACTATATGCTTGCCCACGACATCAAGTGATGATGCGTAGGGACTCTTTGTGCCAACGACCTCTCTCTTCGACGTGGATTTTGAACGAAATCCATCAAATGTGAGTCCTGTCGTCTAACAGGTCTTCTTCTGCCTCTCGGGGATGCTTGACATCGTAGAGTTTTTTGTAGCAACTTTGAGGCATGTTGATAGGAGTTACCTCAAGATCGTCCAAAGATGTCATCCTCTTTCCTCTCGTGTTCTTCTCTTCCTTCCTCCGCTGCTCGTCCTTCGTCGTCGCTTCTATTTTCCCGCCCTTTCTCGTTCACCGCAAACACTGTTTTGCCGTCACTCCGCCTTGTCCGGTCGTCATGCCCGTTCCACCGGCAGCCTTTTGTGCCTCTCAGTCTTTTTCCCGGCCTTCTTACATTTATTTTCTCTTCTTCTTTTGTGTTGCTGTTGCACTCTTTTGGGGCGCCTCCTCATCTTCTTTTAGCTTTTTCTCCCTTTCCTGCTGGGCTTTTGCCTCTGCCTCCTTTTGTTTGATGGATGGATTCGTCCGTGTTGGTTCGCGAGATTTCTTGAGTACATGAAGAGGCACCTTGAACCACGTCTTCTCATTCCTCTCTAAGTTCGACGATCCAGTCTTCCTTGTACCATGCCGGGCCTCTGAGCAAGTTGTCTTTCATGCAACTACTGGCTTCTTCCTCTCATCTTCCGCCGGGCGTTCAAGATGTCGATGTCCACTTTGAGGTTGGCTCTACGAAGGCTCAGGTGGACTATTCTTTCTGGGTCATATGTTCGGTGTTCAAGTGCCCCCAGCTGATAACTTCTCATTGCTTCTGCCTCTGCTAGTACTTCCTTGAAGTCTTTAACCGTGAATGCACCAATGGTGAGGGGCAGAGTGGGCCACGGCTTCTTTTTTCCCTTCGACAGGATGTTGGAGAATCCGTGTGACATCCGAAAACACACCTCCTGAATAAGAATTTTGTCCGTCACGAAGCGAGGCATAGCATGTGGCACCTTGTAAGTTCCAAAGACTCGGATGAAGGTGTACCCAGGGAAAGGGAACCAGTGCGCCACTTTAACCAGAGACTCCTTGGCCCACCACGACATGCAAGGGGCGTCTTGGCCAAATAAATGTCTGTACAGAGCGGGAACAAATATTTGGGAGATCTGATCTATATCCTGTTTGTATTTGGACTCCCAAAATACCTTGAGTTGTAGATGAATTGCGCGCGTGTTCGCGGAGTCCCAGTTGTGCTCCCATCCATCAAAATTTACTCGGGCGCAAACCGCGTCTAGTAGGTACGAGGCCATGTAAAATTCAGCAGGCATTCCCTCTTCCGGGGCCAATGCCGAGTTTAAGTTGGTCTGCATTGACGTCATCAGTATGCCGGCCCAATTGAACCGGGTGCCATGTGTTGTCACATACTCCATGATAGTAGCCCAACTGCCGCTGAAGGTGGAGCAATCTGGGCGCCCGTAAAGTCTGCAGAGCATGGCGGCAACCAATTTGTAAACCTTCCTTAGGCTCGCCACTGGGTATTCCTGGTTCTTTTTTACCTTGAACTTCTTGGGCTCCTCCCACCATTGTTTAATAGTATCAACTATTGGGACGGCGTGAGTAGCAGCCCATTCTCGAGTGAAATGCTGGTTTGGGCGAGGCAGTGAATAATAAATGTGTGCATCCGAGCCTACCAGCGTAGTGAAAGCTCTGCCTTCATAATCCCTGATCACAAACTTCTCGGGGTCTGTCTTTTGTATGATCCAGTCTATGATCTCCGGACATGGGAATATGGCTGGATGCGCCCCTGCCAAATGTAGTTTGGACCTCTTTACCGCCAAGTATACTTCTCGGTCTGGGAGATCTTCTGGAAATTCTTCTTCCAGTTTGGCGAACTCCTGATAAATCTGGTACCATCTCATGCTGTCGTCTTTTGAAAAAGTACATAGTGTATCTCGGTATATTGGGGGTGGGGACACCACCTCCAGCTCATCAATCTCTTCCACTATTTTCTTGTCCTTCCTCCGAGATAGCGGGGGCGCCATGTCACTAGAATCTGAGAGCACAGGTATGCACTCTATGTCTTCTTGAGTTTCACCTGTCAAATTCAGAAAGGAGTCCCACGATAAGAACGACATGGTGATAAAAACCAGTTACAATTTAGTGATGAAATCTAGCTGCGTTAATGCAAAACTGGACTGCTGAGTCGCTGGGTCGCGGATCGCACAAACAGGGCTCGGGCGCGACTTTGCGACCTTGCGACCTGGCGACCTGGGGTCGCTGGGTCGCTAGGTCGCTAGGTCGTAGATCTCCGAAAAATGGGAAAACACGACCTAGCGACCTGGCGACTAGGTCGTTGGGTCGCAGGGTCGCAAATCCCGAAAAATGGAGAAAATGCGACTCTGCGACCTCGCGACTAGGTCGATGGGTCGCAGGTCGCAGACTGGCTTGCCGGGGGTTTTGCGCGCGCGGCCTTGAACTCTTTTGCCCCCTTTCTCTTGGGAATTTACAAGATTTCTGGGCCCAGGGGGAGCTGTGGCATGATTTCAAAGGCAAAGGGATGATGCCATGGGGTGAAACAACAAACAGCGAGGTTTTGGGCAATTCATGCAACATATAATTTACAAAAACCTCAGAAAACATCAAAGCTCAACCAAAAGACAATTTAAAGGCTAAAGGGGAGATGGGTTTAGTAAGAAAATCATTAAAACGGAAACAGCAGGAAGAAATGGCAACTTACCCGGAAAAAACTCGTCAGTTGAGCTGTCAGAGGCATTTTCCTTACAAATCGCTGAATGTGAAAAATGCGACCTGCGACCTCCCTTTTATAGAAAGTCGCACGTGCGGGCAATTAATGCAGGTCGCTGGGTCGCAGATTTGTCAAACTTTGAGTTTTGCGACCTGGCGACCTTGCGACCTGGCGACCTGGGGTCGCTGGGTCGCAAGGTCGCTAAGTCGCGCTTTTCTGAAAAATGACAAAATTGCGACCTGGCGACCTGGCGACCTGGCAACCTGGGTCGCTAGGTCGCAAGGTCGCATTTTTTATCAGTTTCGTGGATATGCGACCTGGCGACCTGGCGACCTGAGGTCGCTAGGTCGCTAGGTCGCTAGGTCGCAGTTTTCATGAATTGTTTACTTTTGCGACTTAGGGACTTAGCAATATCTCCTTGTTTCTAAGGGGCTCCGAAAATTTGAAATGGTGGTCAAAATTTTGGAGGGTGTTGTAGGGACTGCAACAAATGGCGATTCACTGGACGAACTCAGAGTCTCTGCTGATGGTTAGTCTTTGCAGGGGGAGGGAGGGGCTTATGCTAACTGTCCTCTTTTACCTTGTGGTTGCCATTTCCTAGCCTTCGGCATCTAGCCGGGTTGCTCAACCTGCTGGTCTGGTTGGGCGCCATTCAAACAAATTCTTTCTTCAGGTCTCCGAACTGGAAGGGTTGGAGAACTCCAGGCGGCCACAGGGTCTGGTACGATTATTTTGTCCTCATCGTGTTGCTCCGCTGCCAGCGAACCTCTCGGTCCCGGCGGAGTCACTGCCTAGGAATCGTGAACGTTGCTCCGCTGCCAGCGAGCCTGGTCAGTACCCCGGCGGAGCCGTTACATCACCTCTCTGCGCATGAAGCCTTTCTCAATCCTTTACCCTTTATTTGTGTGCTATTGCACTTATTTTGAATGTGCCTGAGGCACTTATTTAGATGTGCTTATGGCACTTATTTGAAATGGCAATTTAGCCTGGGCGGATGAGGGATCCCGACTTATTTTGCTTGCAGAGAGGTTGTTCCTGGTCTAGTATGAGGACTTTGGTTTTTCCCAGACACCCTGACATAGCATAGAGCATCTCTCTTTCCTTCTGGTCCGGTTACCATTTACACTGCATTTTCTTTTGTGGACACCCTCTAAGACTGGCAAGGTAAGCTTTCCTGCTTGATGACATGAGCTCGGTAATGTGCTACCTTTAGGTGCGGAGAACAAGCGAGTTTTTGCCACCTTTGAGTTTATCAGGAAAAGCTTTCCATCAGCGGAGAACCTGCGGCAGTATGCCAATCTACGTGACCCTAACAAATCCTTCCTTAGGATTTTATTCTATTTATTTATTTTTATTTTTTTATTTTTTTATTTTTATTTTTTTTTTTTTTTTTTTTGACAAAAGAGACAAGAAAATATGGTACAAAACGAGACAGCCCTCCAAGGGCTGCTAAGTGAAATAGTGTTTGAGTTCGTGCCCGTTTACCGGGAGGACCTCGACTCGTCCATCGAGGGTTTGCAATCTGAATGTGTGTGATCCTATCTTTTCCTTAATTTGGAACGGGCCTGTCCAAAGTGCTTGGAACTTGGCATGCTTCCCCTTTTCCTCATGGGCTTTATCCCACTTAAGGACCAGGTCTCCTACCTCAAAAGTTTTGTTTCCCGCGGACTTTTTATCAAACAATTTTTTGATTCAGCTTTGATGGATGGCAAACTTTTCCCGGGTCTTTTGCCTTTCTTCCTCCAATTTCAGCAAGGTGTCGATTCGGTTTTGCAAGGTGGGACACGGAGTACCATGACATTCTTGGGACAGTTGGAGGGCCGGGAGAGACAGATGAGAAGGGAGGACAGCTTCTTTTCCATACACGAGAAAAAATGGGGAGGTGCCTAAAGAGGACTTGGGAGTAATATGGTCAGCCCATAGTGCGTTGTGGAGAGCATTGTGCCAGTTGCGCTGGTGGGATAGAAGAGTCTTCTTAATAATACGGATAAGGTTCTTGTTAGTGGACTCAGCTAATCCGTTTCCCTGGGGGTAGTAATTTGCAGAATGTTTCAGAATAATTCCATTTTCCAGCGCAAAATCATATAACTTAAAAGATGAGAAATAAGTCGCATTATCAAAAACTAACGAAGTCGGAACGCCAAACCTGGTCATGATGGAATGCGTGAGGAATTCTATTACCTCTTGGTCGTTGATTCGGCGTAACGGTGTTGCCTCGACCCACCTGGTGAAGTAATCAGTGGCCGTAAGGATATACCGATGTTGTTTAGAAGAGTGAGGTAAGATTTCCCCAATTACGTCCAAACCCCATTGTTGGAAAGGTTCTTCTACTGCTACCGAGAGTAGTGGTGCGGCTGGCCGTGCTTCTCGGTTGGCGAACTTCTGGCACTGAATGCATTTCCGAACATATGCATGCGCGTCTCTGAAAAGAGTAGGCCAATAGTATCCTGCGTGCATTATCTTATGGGCAGTGGTATCTCCGGAAAAATGACCTCCAGCTGGTCCGTCATGCAGCTCAGTTAAGATTTTCTATGCTTCGTTAGTTTCCAAGTAGCGTAACAGGACCCCATCGTGGTGTTTCTTGAACAACTTACCTTGGATCAGTTGGTGAGATGCAGCTTTTAGTCTTATTGCGCGTTTCTGTCGGGCAGTAAGAGCAGGGTCCATTGTGCCTTGGGCCAAATATCTTGAAATGTCCAAATACCAAGAAGGGATATTTTGCTGAGGCACATGGTCGCTCTGATACATGTTGATCTCTTGTTCCCAACATTCTTCTTCAATTTCATGAGCGCTTGTAGCCTCTGCGGCCATTTGGCATAAGCCCTCTCCTTTAACGGTATGTGCCGGCTTAAACTCTAAATCGTACTCTTGCAAACAAGCCACCCAGTTGCCCCGCCTTTGGCCTAGCTCTTGCTGTACGAAAAGTGAGCGAACCGCTGGATGTGGCATAAGAACCGTGACATGAGTTTTCAAAATGTAGGGCCTAAAATGTTTTACCGCCTTGTAGACCACATAAGCTTGTTTCTCGATTTCTGGGTAATTCAACTCAGCTCCTTGTAAACCAGTGCTCATGAAAGAAATGGGGCGTTCATCGTTGTTATCATCTTTCTGCGTGAGGACAGCCGCAAGCGAGGAGTCTGAAGCGAAAGTGTACAGGATGAAACCTTTATCAAAATTTGGACTTTGGAGGGAAGGAGTTTCAGCTATAGCCCTTTTGATTTTATCGAAGGCCTCTCTCTCTGGGGGATTCCATTGAAATACAGCATTCTTTTTAATCATTCCCTGCAGTGGTCTGACTATCTGCGCAAAATCTGAAATGAATTTACGGACAAAATTAATTTTCCCCAGGAAGGATTGCATCGCTTTCTTGTTGCTTGGGGGCGGAATCTGAGCGATGGCTTTAGCCCGTTCCGGATCAACCACAATGCCCTGCTTAGTGATAATGTGGCCTAGCAAGTTTCCCTCTGCCACAGCGAAAATGCTCTTTTTAGGATTGAGCGATATTCCGTACCTCCTGCACCTCTCGAAGATTTGCTTGAGGTGGCGTAAATGATCGCCCCTGCATTTTGAAAATACAGTAACATCGTCCAAATACACCACCACGCTCTGCCCTATTAAACCGCGGAAAGCTATGTCCATGGCTCGTTGGAAGGTTGCCCCTGCATTGATCAAGCCAAAGGGCATGCGTTTGAACGCGAAGGTTCCCCATTTTGTCCGGAATGTGGTTTTCAGTCTGTCCGGTTCAGCTACCAGCACTTGGTTATAGCCGGAGAAGCCGTCCAATAGGGAGAACATCTCAGATCCAGACACAGCTTGTAATATCTGTTCCATGGGGGGCACTGGGTAGTTGTCTTTGTTTGAGGACCGATTCAGATTGCGGAAATCTACACACAAGCGGATCTCACCAGACTTCTTTCGCACAGGTACCAGATTCGACACCCACGTGGAGTGACGAACTTTGAAAATAATGCGCGCATCCAAGAGCTTCTTAAGTTCTTTTAGAATCATTGGCTCCAAAGTTGGATGCACTTTTCTGAGTTTCTGTTGGAAGGGTTTAACGCCTTCCCTCATGGGTATTACATGCTGAATGATACGAGTATCGTATGTACGTAGATCTTCATATGTCCAAGAAAATACATCACGATACTTCCGGAATAACTGGGTGAAAGCCCGTGCCTCTTCATCACTGCAGTCTTTGCCAAGGTTAACGAACTTAGGGTTCTCATCTGACCCCAAGTTGACTTGCCGATGTGCCAATATGGAACTTTTCACTTTGGTGTTCGGAGGCCTGCGGAATCGGTTTTGCAGATCAAACATCTTTTCTAGTGATACCACCCCCTTGGGCATAATGTTCTCTTTGCGTTCATCATTCTTTTTCTGTAACGCATGCTCATGTTCTTCCTCATCTATCGCCGCGTCCTTGAACACTTCAGTATTGCACATAAAGTCCAAAATATGTTGATCATCGTTAAAAACGCGTAAATTAGAAATATTGTCTGGCACAGAGGGCCTATATACAATTTCAATAGAAAAACCGTCCCTCAAAGGGGTGAATCTAGCAGCAGCATTGGCCAGAGTATCTGCTGCTGCATTGTGCATCCTAAGGACATATTTAATTCCAAATGCATCAAAACCAGAAATCAATCGCCATACCTCTTGTTGATACGCCTTTAAATGCGGAGATAAACAGTGAATAGTGTTGCGTACCTGGCGGGTGATAATCTCGGAATCTCCAATGACATGTAAACATTTTACCTTCAAATCCAGTGCTTTCTTAAGTCCGAGGATTAATGCCTCGTACTCAGCAGAGTTGTTGGTGCACTGGAACTCTAGCCGGCATGAGATTAAGTATTTATTCTTGTGCGGGTCAAGCAATATGCAACCAGCACCAGCTCCGTCATGAGTCTTGGAACCATCATAATACAAGGTCCATAGGTCACTTTCCGGCTCCTTCAGGGCACTAGGTTGTGGAGGGGTCCCTGCTGGTGGTAAGTCAGGAATCACTTGCTCTTCAGTGACAAAGGAGACTTCAGATTGAACCTCGGGGTCTATAGGAGACTGGGGGGGTTGGTAGCATCCAAATATTGACTCCAAAAAGCACATGCCGAGCTCTTCTTGTGCAAAGCTGATGGGTTCATTAACGACGTCCAGATCAGTGATGGTGTGTTTCATATAAGGCTCACTTTCTACCCTGATTTGATTATTCCGCCCCTTGTAAGGAAGCCACAAGTGGGACCAGTCGGTGGCGAAGTAGCCTTGTAATTTACTGGACCAATCTCTACTGAGCAATAGGCCGTATGCTTCCGGAATATCGACAACCACAATGTCGATGCACTGATGGACCCTAGAGTCTGATGACAAGCGGATGATGACATTGTTCAATTCTCCTATGGCGGGTACTTGTGATCTATCGAGTTGTATGATTTTTGCATCAGTCTTCTCCGGGCGGATGTTAAGTTTCTTACAGACAGATAAAGGCATGACGTTTGTAGAGGCACCGGAGTCGACTAGACAGTTGTGGACATTGAAGTTAAAAATCTCGAAGGACAAAAGGAAAGGAGGTGTGGATCCTCTTAAGTTGGTATTGATGGCGTTTACTATGGACTGTACATCTGGTCCGGCTTGCGCAGACGTGTTGCTCACAGTCTTCGTAGCTGAAGTATTTGCGAAAGCCTTAAGAATGAGCTCCTTTTGATTAGTAATGCGGGCCAGCTCATAGAGAGAAATGTTTGCTCTTGTTTTCTTCATATCTTCAACAATGTTATAGCCGGGCTCTGGTTGAGGGCTAGGCTTGGCGGAAGTCTTAGAGGATTCTGTCGGAAGTTTTCTCTTTTGACTCGCTCGGGTAGTGTTGTTGGGAAGTTTCTCCGGGGAAGATTGTTTTTCGTTTCCTGGGGGCAGGATTTTCCTTAGGAAAGCCCTTTTCTTGTCTTCATAGGATTGTTCGGGAACAGGTCCTTTGCTTCTGAGGCTATAATTCCGTACGGGCTGATCTTTGGGAGCATCCGCCATGTAGATATCAATGGGGGTAAGGTTTTCTCCACCTCAGATTATGTCAAAAGCAAGGATAGAAGATCCTGGTTCTTCGTTGGAGGGTGGATCCTCATCATGATCTGAAACATCATCCTCCGTCACATCTCCTGGAGTTTGGTCATCTAAAAGTTGATTAACTACTGCTGTCATGCTGCCAATCCATTGAGGGCACGTTTTTTCAGAGTGGGCAGCTTGGTGGAACGAGCAGAAGTTGTCTTTCCCGATCTCCTCCACATTGAGAGCGGCATTTATGTTTGACGGAGGTCTGTTAGTGTTGGGATTACTTTTTCTGAAGAAAGGCTTGGGTGGTTTAGTGCTAGTTGTGGCTTCTGTGCCTTTTCTCCTTAGGTCAGTGACTTCGTTTGTTAAATGCTTAAGCGTTTTTGCCATGCTTTCAAAATCAAAAGCATCTCTATCCCTATCCGTGGTTTTAGGAATGGAGGACTGACCTCTTTTTGGGTTAGGCTTGTGATCATCTCTTCCTTCATGATCGATGGCTCCTATCGAAAGCATGTCTTTCTCCACGGCGAGAGCAGCCTCATAATTAGCCGTAAGGGTAGCGCGGGCTTCGCGTTTGACGAACACAGCAATGTCTCTAGGTAGGGCTTTGGTATAGTAGTCAATAGTGATTGAGTCATCCAATGCTAGGTTCGAAGGAAATTTCTGCAGTATGGTGGCGAAGCGTTGGTTGAAGTCCTTCACTTTTTCCTTTTTATGACACTTGATGGTGCTCAATTCAGTGAGAAGCATTGAAGGAGTTTAATCTTCTGAAAACTTATGCAGGAACGCGCGACGGAATTGTTCCCATGAAGTGATAGAGGCACTGGGGAGGGAGCGGTACCACGTGGCTGCCTTGTTTTCGAGGGTATGGGGGAACAGTCGACATGCGACATCATCAGACTAGAATCTCATGATTTGCAGAGACAAATAGAAACTACTGATATGATCTTCAGCCAGGGTGCCTTTTTCAGGGTCGAACTTGGGTAGATGTTTCTCCGGATGCCTAGGCAAATCTTGGAGTGGGCCTAGAAGGTTTAATGGGGATTGAGCCATCCAGGCTAGGGGTTGCACTCTTCTCGCCCGCTGGTGTTGCCTAAACTGATGTTCAGATTCACCTTCCGAACCTGAGACCGATGCTTCTGACTCGTGACGGGAATGTTCGTCCTGGTGTCTCCCACGGTGCAGAAAATCTCTAAGATATCCCAAGTTGTTCACAGGAGGCCTCATTGGGTTTGGGTGACGGTTGCGAGCTTGGTTTCCTTGACCCCGGCTTCTATCCCCTCTACCTCCGGCCCCTCGACCTCTATTCCTATCTCCTTCATTTCTACGAGCCCTATTTCCCCCGTTTGCATTTCCTCGGCCTCTATCTCCCTCACCATCCCCGGGTGGGGGATGTGCCTGATTGTTGTTTTTTCGAGTCTGGTTAGGCTGGGAGTCGGGGAAAGGCTCGGTGTCAGCAAACTCTTCACCCTCTTGGAGAATAGGATCATTTTCTTCAACAGCATTTGCGAGGTCTTCCAACATGAGATTTACGAGCTCGGGTATAGTACTCGCAATGGCACCGTTACGGGTGATGTTCTCGGGCGAAGTTCTAGTATGGGCAAGGTATTCCATGATTGGAGTGAACCGTAAATTGTTGACAAGATCTCGGGCAGCTGGGCGCAAGGCTCTCAGCTGCTCCCTAGTGATTTCATAATATCGAAGCTCCCTCCCTGGAATATCTTCAAGAAGAGGAGGGTTAGTTTCATTGTTTATGACCTCCCCTTGGGGAGTTTGTGATGGGATGTTTGTTGTGTGCTGGGAGGCTGCCATTCGGCCCTCCTTCTAGCGCCAATTCTGTTGACGGGAAAATTTGTCCGGCCAACAGTAGGGGATCTCCCCGGTAAAAAGTCCCAATTAGACCTTAAACCGTTTGGAGTAGGGATCCCGTCCGGGGTGTGGGTCCGGCTACCACTTAAGATGACTTCCTTTTGGTCTCAAAAGAACCATTTTGAACCTGCAGACATACACTTATTCACGTAATACAGAATACAAGATTGATATGTTAAACACGAATCAACACTATGCGTAGCAAGATTATAGATAAAGCACGTACACCTCAAGAGATGTCATTAGCAACACATCTTTTGTGGGGTAATGCTTGTAAGGTAGTCTGATCACAAAAGAAATAGTTCTTTATGATAAGATACCTCTTAACTTCCTGAAAGATAAAATGAAATGCTAACAAAATAGTTCATTAACATTCATTAATAGAACAGATGATAAAGTGAACATCATTGATACAACATGGATAGCCATGACGCATAAACGATGACATAAATGGTGCAGCTTCATTAATCATAGGATGTTCTGAAACTGTACAAGGAAATACACAAAGTGTTTACACATCAAAACACATCATAACCATAGGGTGTTTTAACAAGATTCTATATTCATATGCTCAAGTGTCAGATCTTTCAATACAATGCCTGTAGCTCCTGAGTTTCCAAAAAATAAAAGCCCCTTTACAAGCTCCCGTAGGAGTATTTATAATGCCAAAACTGTCCGTTGGGTTTCCTTGACTGTTCGCCTTCTTGACCGTTGGGTTACCTTGCGACCCACTTCTTCTGCGACCTAGGTAGGTGATGCGACCTGCGACCTAGGTAGGAGATGCGACCTGCGACCTGTCCTGTTGGTGCGACTTGCGACCTGGCTCTACTTGCTGCTCAGGACTTGCTGCTACCGGGGCGCGAAATTTTAATGTCAGGGATGTCGACCTGTTGCTCTTTGAGGAAATCCTGCCATGCCCGGTATTCTGCTGCTATGGGGGAAAGCAGAGGCACCTCTTCCTTCAACCTATGCACACATTCCAAAGCGTTTGGTACTAAGGTCTCCCTTTTCTGTCCGATCTGATTTGAAAGCGATGCAAGCTTGGTATAAATCCGTGCTGGAGTGGTGATGAATTGACTAAGATGCTCTTGAGATGCCGAGGGCTCTGGATCAGCTGCGGCTTGCTTGATGGGTTGCAAAAACGATTGGATGTCCTGGTCTACTTGTTCCTAGGTTTTCTCTTCTTCTAATGCTCCAAGTGATGGAATGTAATGCAACGTATGCATTGAGTCGATACCACTAATCAGGTGGTTGTACGAGGACATTACTTTGTCCAGGTCTTTGGATAATTTGTCTCCAGATTGCATTGCCATGCGGAGTTGAACCTTTGCATCCTGCGTGTGAATCCAGTCCCTCTTAGGCAAATTTTCAGGTGCCTGAGGGTGCTGTATTATCGAACCCATCATCCGGTCTAAAGCCTGTGAAGCCTCTCTGAGCTGCTCTTGTCTTTGCCTGGTTTCGGTTCGTCCTCTTGCCAGAGGAGTGACTGTTTGTTTAATGGTGAACATTTCACCATATACCTGTCTCATAGTCACTTCCAACACCTCACACTCCTTGAAAATGGCAAGCGAGACTTCATTTGCTGGTAGAGCTTGGTTTCGAAGTTGCTGGACTTCTGCTTGCAATTCTGCTTTCTCCTGCTCTGCTATCTTTTCGCGTTGCTCAGCTGCGTGCAGTCTGTTTTGTAGAGATACTATTTCTCTACTCATCCGGGTTACATTCTCTTCCGTAGCCGCAGCGAAAGAAGTACCTGCTGATGCTATCATTACCGGATTAGTCCTGGTATCCAAAACTATATCCTTGCCTGTTGACACTGCGGATGATGCAGAGGGACTTTGTGCCAACGACCTCCTCTTCTCTTGACGGATTTTGAACGAAAACTGATCAAATGTGAGTTTGGTCAGGTCGAACACATCTTCTTCCTGTCTCTGGGGCGATCTAACATCAGAGAGTTTTGTACGGCCCAGAGGTATGTCGAGAGGAGTTACCTCAAGATCGTCCAGCATGTCATCCTCTCTTTCCTCTGTGTTCTTCTCTTCTTCTTCCTTCCTCCGTCGTTCAGCTTCTGCTGCTGCTTCTATTTCGGCCCTCTTCTTCTGTTCAGCTGCAGCAGCCTGTTCAGCTTTCTTTTGGCGTTCAGCCTCTGCCTTGTCCAACTCTGCCTTAAGTGCCCGTTCCGCTGCAGCTTGTGCCTCCTTGTCTTCTTTTTCTTTCCTGGCCTCTTTGGCCAGCTTCTTCTTTTGTGTTACTGTTGCACTCTTTTGGCGTGCCTCCTCATCTTCTTTTAGCTTTCTTTCCCTTTCTTGCTGGGCTTTTGCCTCTGCTTCCTTTTGTTTGATGGATGGAGTTGGCCCTGTGTTGGTTCGAGATTTCTTGAGTACAGATGAAGAGGCACCTCCTAACTGACGACTTCTGACCTCTAAGCTCTGATCATCTGGGTCTTCCTGGACCACGTCAGTTCCCGGAGCAAGTTGTCTTTCAGCATTATACCAGTTTCTTCTCTCATCTTCCGCTGGGCGTTCAAGATGCTGATAAGTCCACTTGAGGTTGGCTCTCCGGCAGTGTTCAGGGACTATTTTCTCTGGGTCATATGTTCGGTGTTCAAGTGCCCCCAACTGATAACTTCTCATTGCTTCTGCCTCTGCTATTACTTCCTTGAAGTCTTTAACTGTGAATGCACCAATGGTGAGGGGCAGAGTGGGCCACGGCTTCTTTTTGCCCTTAGACAGGATGTTGGAGAATCCGTGTGACATTTGAAAGCACACCTCCTGAATAAGCATTTTGTCTGTCACGAAGCGAGGCATAGCATGTGGCGCCTTGTAAGTTACAAAGACTCGGATGAAGGTGTACCCAGGGAAAGGGAACCAGTGCGCCACTTTAACCAGAGTCTCCTTGGCCCGCCATGACATGCAAGGGGCGTCTTGGCCAAATAAATGTCTGTACAGAGCGGGAACAAATATTTGGGAGATCTGATCTATATCCTGTTTGTATTTGGACTCCCAAAATACCTTGAGTTGTAGATGAATTGCGCGCGTGTTCTCGGAGTCCCAGTTGTGCTCCCATCCATCAAAATCTACTCGGGCGCAAACCGCGTCTAGTAGGTACGAGGACATGTAAAATTCAGCAGGCATTCCTTCTTCCGGGGCCAATGCCGATTTCAAGTTGGTCTGCATCGACGTCATCAGTATGCCGACCCAGTTGAAACGGGTGCCATGTGTTGTCACATACTCCATGATAGTTGCCCAACTGCCGCTGAAGGTGGAGCAATCTGGGCGCCCGTAAAGTCTGCAGAGCATGGCGGCAACCAATTTGTAAACCTTCCTTAGGCTCGCCACTGGGTACTCTTGGTCCTTTTTGACCTTGAACTTCTCGGGCTCTTCCCACCATTGTCTAATAGTATCAACTATTGGAACGGCGTGAGCAGCAGCCCATTCTGGAGAGAAATGCTCATTTGGGCGAGGCAGTGAATAATAAATGTGTGCATCCGAGCCTACCAGTGTAGTGAAAGCTCTGCCTTGGTGATCCCTGATCA
>JAXQQM020060275.1:0-24220 GCA_034641835.2 Pinus albicaulis | reverse complement strand
CTCGTGAAATAACAAGACTTGCCCTAGGTTGATAATTAATGAAAAGCATTGAGGTTACATTTAAACAGTCGCCTTTATGACCCAACAACTAGGTAGTTTTAATTTTAGTATTTTATTTTTCAAATTACACATAATTTAAGTAGGGAGAAATTAAGTGGCCATAAATCCATGCATTTTTTCTGAAAAAATAAATTATTGATAATTATACAGAAAAAATATCTTAATTAGTCAAAAGTAAGTGGCCCATGATATCCACATATCTTGTACTAATTCAAATTTTCTTAGTTCTTGTATCAGATTAGTGTTGGAAATACTGAGGGGGGGGTGAATCAATATTCCTTTCAATTAGTATTATTATTAATCATTCAGAGCATTAGTTTTTATTCAATTATTATCAGTGTTTGTACAATGATAGCAGTAAACAAAAGGAACACAACTGCACATAGTTTTTAAGGTGGTAACCCTCTCCGGGACAAAACCCATCTGAATTTTTTTCTAATAATTATTTAATATTCAACTCCATCCTCCTAGAATCTAGAAATTCATTCTTCTCCGTCTCCCACTGGATGGACGTTCCAATGCCGGAGATTCTTCAGTAGTCAATTGAACGGATGCCCCAACACCCAATGAGCTACAACTCACCCTACCAACACCCTACCACCCTATAGAAGAATAAAAGAAGAATGGACTCCCATACCAGGGAAAATGGTCCACTTTACAATGATATAGAATGATGTAGAAGAAGAAGACACACTAGACCATAACCCCAACTATGACACAACCACCTAATGATGATCCTAGACCTCCCAACACTGCCTCTTCAACTCTTTGCAGATAGACACTTGTACAATTTTTACAATGACTCAATGCAATGATACCTTTACAATGATTGTATGCAATGCTGCCCTCGTCAAGACTTCATGTGGTGAACTTCTTGCTGTTGTTCTGCACCTAGATTGCTGCTCTTGTCATGCCACCCTTTGTCACTCTTCAGAACATTAGATCATGCATTGATTCTTATATTGATGAGTATATAATACCTGCAAAAAGTATTCAAGGAAATACCCATGACATGATAATATCAAAACATACCTCATCCTGCAGAGCATATTTCAGTGCTAAACCAAAAAAAGGAAATTAGAATACAAATAACTTAATGCAATTAAGATATAAACATGCATATATAGAATATAATTACCTGGATCTTACCTCTGCTACACCTTTCTTTGCTTTGTTTCCCTATAAATTATGTTCCTTTGCAGCCCTTGACAACACATGATCTAGCTTTTTCTTGCCTTCTAGGAGCTCGATATTAAATCTGGTGTATCTCTGTTATTTCAGATCCCCAATATTTTATTTTTAGTCCTGTAGTATTCCTATGAGTCTTCTTTCCAATGCCACAGTTTTGACCCAATTTCGATTCTTCAAGGCAAAGTTATGCCCAATCTCTCACAATGACCTAATTATGTACTAGTTTAGTAGATCACACTAGTACGGTGTGCCACCTATCATTATTTCTTCATTCGACTCTGAAATTGATATAGAGAAAACTATAGTCTGTTCCCTATCTACCACTTTTTATAGAATTCCAATCTGATACTCAGAGAGATATTTATGACTATTTTCCCAAGGTCACTTCTTTGAGATGAAGTTCAGGAGCCTACAAAAACACTTACTTCCATAGAACATATCTCCGAAAATATTGCGCACCTTGATCTGAAATTTTTACAGGAGCTTCCTTAGGATATCAACTTTGCTTCATAAAAATTTCAGCTTCTGAACCCTCGTAGAAATTTTTTTATAGTGAAAATTCCACGATGACCTGTTTCAGGTAGCGAAATCCCTACATGAGGAGGATATGAGGATCACAATTTATATAAAAGCTTAGGTTTAGAGGGTCTTCAAAAAGTGAATGTGGGAGGGATTTTAGGAGCTTAAAAATTATTAATTATTGACTTTTCAATGACTCATTCCACAATCCCATGGGGTTTTAGCCCACTAACTAGGGTTACAAACTTCAAACATGAATATCTCTCAAACTGTGAAGAATTACATGGCATGCCATATATCAATGGAAAAATATCAACAAGTAGAAACCATAAAAAACCTTATTCACCCAAAACATAGTAAATTGGTAGGTAAAAATTCTCATGCAAGATCGGGTTAGCCCCTGGTGCTGCTTGGGTTGACATCAACGACAACCACTGATCAAAAATTAGTTCAAATTTTGCATTAGGATTTGGGACTAGGATCAAACTTTCAACAAAGAAAGAAAGTAATCTCTACCACCCTTGCACCTCTAGGTGAGCTTGGGTGCACATATGAAAGCTTTCATAAGAAAAGTTGAGCTACCATCTCCCTATAGTGAAAACGTAGTCTAACTAACATAGTCTAACTAGGCAAGGTGTAAGTGGCCCATAATCTGCACATCATCTCAATTTCTTGCAAGGAACAATCACATATAGGGTAATTAGAAAAGGATTATAAAGGATCATTGCATATCCACATCTCATAACACTTGTGATTTTTCACCCCAAATCACACACCAAGCATCGGTAAGAATTAGACCATAAGGCACCTAGTGTTTTGGGACCTTTGTTCTCTTCTTACATTTGTTTCACCAAAAAACACGCTAAATAAAAATTGAGACACTCTAAAAATAATCATTAACTGAACTCACTAAATCCTCCCAATATGGGCCACAGAAGAAATTATAGCTTAGGTTAGGATCATCGAGAGTAGGCATCCAATTAGCCGTCATGGTCATAATACATTTTGAAACATAGATGTTGACATTTTAGGGAGCTTCAAACCCATCTATTTGCCCATGGAACAAATACCTGAGCATTACAGAGACTCGTTTCAGAGGGGGTTGAGCTTAGGCCCAGTGCGTGTGGTACACTTTGGGGCTACTTGACCCATCTAGTGCTTGGTACTCGTAATCGATTACTAAGAAGCTCAATATTCGAATGCTCACGTGAGACGATGGTACTTTAGTGGCCAAGATTCGGGCATCATCCCTATAGGTGATGGTGTAGGGAGCACTCGATCCTCATACCCTTTCCTTGTTCGATTCTTTGGCTTTTGGAAGGTGTCGCCAGTTCTTTCGGGACATTGGCCCCAGTACCCATCAAAATATATATTCGTATGGACCAGTTACATTGAGAGTGTAAGGACGATTAGGTATATAGAGGCTTTTGGTATCATACGCAAAATAAACAAAAACCTCATTTTTTGCTGGATTTATCACATAGTGTAAAGTTAAAGAGAAAATTCACCTTTTCATTTTTCATTTTGTTTTATGCATGTTATTATATTTTTCCTTGATAGGAATCATCTTGCCTCCCAAATCACAAAAATATCACACTAATCGACATCAGAGGGGACCCAACGGGACCCCGTTGATCTAGGTGTTTCTTAAACCTCCCCCCATTGAAGGGAGGAGTGTCAAGCCTCCCGCCATTCAGGCGCAGAGGATGTCACGCTACTGCTGTTATCGGAACATCCTTTATCGGGGCATCTTTGATTGGAAACCCCCAAGGGTAACCAACTATAACACCAGTGGAAACCCCAACAGGGTCACCAAATACAACACCAATGGAAACCTCAACAGGGTCACCACACTCAACTCCTATGATGACCGCTCGAGGTCAAAGGGTAGCTACCCCTTCAGGGAGTCAGCGAAATATCCATTAGGGTACGCCACAAGTTAACATTCCCCAAGAACCTCCCATGAACCAGCATATTCAAATACCTATTTCTCAACAAAGTACGATGGCGGTAAATTTATAGTTACCCTTCTTAGCATCACTAAATATTCCAAATCTAGCAGAGTTAACGAATGACCCTATTTCACGTGGCCTTAATTGGTCCCCCATTCCCACGATGCTCCCTTATAATATAACAAAATTTGAAGGGAAGCAAGCGAAATACCCCAGAAATCATATAATGACTTTTTGACTGTGGTGTTCATCGAAAATTATCATTGATGACACCATTCGACTAAGACTATTTCAATGCACCCTCACAGGATCTGTGACAAAATGGTATTTTGATCAGCCATCTGTATCTCATATTTACTTTATTCCTCACATATTTACAACTCTCCATTCATCATGACTCAGGAATGGAACTTCTGACACATTTCAAACAAACAGTAGTTGTTCATATATTGGACCATCTCCATGAATGGTAGATACGTCGTAGTTTGTGCAAATCCAAACTCGACGACATAGTTCTGTTGGAATTATTTTTTAAAACTCTCACTGCAGATATTTCAAAATATGTAGCCACAAAAAAAAATACCTTAGAGGAAGACGCCAATAGCAAAGCCCGACAACTTGAACTCATTTACACCCAATCAGGATATATTTACAATGTCCTACCAAATTCCCCCTGCCTGCAAACTTATAGAGAATTACTATGCGCATCCAATAAAATTGATGGTTTGATAGGGTCCTTAGCCAAAGATAAACCAAGTAGATTTTATCAGTACCCAAGATACTCTTACGATTCTAATCAAAACTTATTGCAACCCAGGTACCACAAAATTCAACCTGCACCTCTACATAACGTGACGAATAGGGCGATTGCATATCATCAACATCAAGGAGTTTCTTATCCTCCCCTACATGGGAACCAATACTCAACTAGGAATTTTGATACAAGAGAGTCACCCTAGAAACCATACACCAATCAAGGACAGGGGAACCAATGCTCACCTTTTCCCACATAGAATACACCACCGACACAAAACAATGCATCGGTGAATCTTGTGCAACAATCCCAAGCTCAAAATTGACAATATTATAATCAAGAGAATAGAAATAATCCTCCAAACCCTACAAAGAAGAACCCAAGAAACAATTAAAAGGGAGATCCTAGACAGGGGGCCAGCAATGAACAACACCCCCCGCGGTATCAGGCTGGGGGAAACCCCAACCAAAATCAAAACCAGGAGCCAAGTAATAACTCCCAAGGGAAAAACAAGATACCCAATCTAAGGACAAATCACTCTTGTGCCATACGTGGTGAGTGTGTACATTACACTCACCACTGTCCCGAACTCCCCGAATTGAAAAAACTTCAGGGTAAGAGAGGATAAGGGGGACCTACCTATCATCCTGCAATAAAGAAGGAACCATTCCCCCACCAAGGAGTGGTTAATACCTAGTAAAAACAACAACCCAAAAATGAGACTAGAGGGATCAACCACAAAATCTACATGTCAGGAGAAGAATTGTTCTTCCAAACATGGAATAGGAACTGTGAAACTCCCTCAGATACCAACTCATCAGGTACAAGTACAAGCGCACCTACCACTCTGTCAAAAATCTCCAAAGTACCTATTGAGCCCCTTCCAAGAATGTTCAAAGGACCAATGAGGCGCATAGGACATCATTCCAAAGATTCTCATAGCTATAGTATAGTGGGTGACTTGGATCAATCTCCAGTAGCCATGTTAGCATTGGAAGTCCTGCAATCATGCCGAACATAATGGAAGGCCTTACTTTCCACCTAAGGAACAATCGACCGCTCTGATTGTCACTTAATGGTTTTTGACCTAGAGAAGGCAAGCCCTAGGCTTCCTTCTCTAGTCGCTTTCCAGATAGCAATTTCAGTTTAGAATATCACCATACACTGATGCATCGTGGATGAAGGAGCATCCACATGCATCATGTCCAAATTAGTTTGGAAAAAGTTAGGATCACCTGAATTGAAACCATCTAACATCATGCTTAGAGCGTACAATGGGCACCCATCATCCCTCATTGGACTTTATCAAAATTTCCTTGTGAACCTGGCTGGAAAAAAATCCTTATATACATTTAGGTCTTAGACGCAGAACTAGACTACAATGTACTCCTTGGGAAGAGTTACATGTACACTATGACCACGATCACATCCTTTGTTTTTAGGGTGATGATGTTCCCTCACGACGATCGGATCATCACCATCGACCAACTCACTTACTATGAAAAGAAACCCATGAACGCTCTAGATGTTGTACTACCATACATAGATACCACCAGAGAACCACTCACAAGGTATACAGAATTTGGCCTTCGCCAATTCAAACCGTCATCCATCCTAGGCTCATTCCTAGAAGATCCCCCTATAGTACCAAGGGAAGCCCCAGAAATCACAGAGGCATCGGTGTGCATGATGAGCTCATCAAACATTGAAAGCAGCTCAATAGCATAAAGCAGCAGTACAGATGTCGAAGCCATGGGTATGACATTCCTACCATATGCTATTTCACAGACCCCATTTTTGTATCCCCCGCCCAGTTTTGTATCGAAATAGGTCATGAAAACTATGAAATTATCAAATATGGATTTCGAAATACCGGTGTGGTATTTGGTCCGTCCAACCATGCTAGAAATCCTAGGAATTTCCTCTACAGGTATAACCCCTATTGACCCCTAAGGGGTCATATCAGTTAAATAAACACCTGCAGTGACGCCAACTCGCACTACCAAGAGGAATAACAAAAAAGGGAAAAAGTTCAAAGCCCCCAAGTTACCTAGGGAATCACAACCTTGTGCATTGTGCGATATCATAGGCCATCCTACTAATATTTGCTTGGAATTAAAAGAATTAAAACCTCTTCTACATACTGAAAGAAATGTCGCAACCTTAGATACCCATAAAATGGAACAAGTCATGAATAACCAAGGGAAATCATTACGCACCAATCATGCGTGCACCATATGCGACAATTATGGGCATTACACCCATAATTTCCCGAAGATGCCTCAATATAGGGATGTATTGCAAGCCCTAGAGAAATCCAATATTGAGGACCCCTCCACCGAATCCATACAAATGGAAGAGGACATGTCCAAAACCATATTGTATGTACGAGAAGAACCTGCATCATGCTCATACCCATCCAACCCAATGGCTCAAATAAGGCAAAAAAAGGCCACATAGAATGTCCCATTTTTCACATTGTGGGATGAACCCGATCACTTGATCATACAATGCCCCGAATTAAGGGCTTTCAACCGTTGGTACCCAATACCACACGTTTCCCAAAGAAACTTATTGAAATAGTATAGAAGACACACATGTCACATATGTCAGAGCAACCATCATGTACACCATTTTCCCAACCTCCATCATCTCCGATCAATGTTCGATTTCATGTGACATTTCATCGCTGAAAATCCCGATTTAGAAAACTCGGACACAAAATCCATGGACAAAACTAAAACTCAAAATAATGAAGCAACAATGGCCATATTATATATATCATAAGAGAGAGGTTATGAGAGCAACCACCTCTCCCCCATAACCATCCTCAGCCTCAAGACCAGTCTTTCACATTATGCAACGAACGTGATCATTTTATCGCACAATGTGAAGCTCTAGAGTTGTTTCAAAGGTGGTACCCAGTTAACCCAGTGTACTTCATAGGGTTACAACCAAATCAATATTATTGCCAGATATGCCAAGATAACCACCATATTCTCCATTGTCCCTGTGTTCCCCAATTCCTTTTAACGTTAGAGTCGCTACGCTTGGCCATAACCAATCTTGCCGACTTTGACATATCAGATTCATATTCCATAGAAAGTTCCACAACCCAAGAGAATGAAGTGAATAGGTCCATCCTTTGCGTATCTGAAGAGAGGAATCCACCAAAAGTACAAATTCCCACCCGCGAACTCCCCACACGCCCAATCCTAGCCTATGTATTGTGTGACGAACATGACCATTTAATCACTCAGTGCCCAGATTTAGTATCATTCTGAAAATGGTACCCAATCACCTCCGTGGTCCAAAGGGATTGGAAAACAAAAGAGTGTTAGTATTATCTAATTTTCCAAGATAACCACCATGCTCGGAATTGCCACTATGTCCCGCAATTTCACCTTAGGCTAGACATCATATGCTCATTCATCACTAATAATCTAGACGTAGTCGGTTTCGAGTTACCACAACATAGGCAGCCGATAACAACGAGGCCTGGCCCCCATTTTCACAAGCCACCTAAGACCATGAAGGAAACGCCTCACTGCAATGAGGTCAGAAGAAAATCAAACATCTCAACAGCCTTATGTGATAAAAATGACCACATGGTCAATCAATGTCGAGATCTTAACAAGTTCATTGATATCCTTCGCATGGTCATGCCCATACCTTACATTTATCTCTCTAATCAAGAGAAGATCACATGTTGTTATTGCCGAATTTGCTCACAAATTCACCACACGATGAATTGTCATTACCTTCCAAGGTTAAGAGTGACTAGAGTAGCATTAGAAGAGAAACTCCCAAAGGAGCCAAATCACACAATATCTAAGACTAGGAGACAACAGAAATGAAGAAATACACATTCTTGTAACCATCCCCCATTATCATCCTCTAATATGATGAGTAGTATTGGATCTCCTACAATATACTTAGTCAGTACGTTTACACCATGCAACATTTCCATGAACCATGATCATGATACAAAGAAATTCCCTATGTTGAGAACATTTTAGCACCTCTGCATCCATCAAAATCTTCACATAAAAGAAGATACATGTACCCTTCGTACACCGCCAAGAGAGCATGAATCTCCTCTAGCTAAAAAGAAAACAAACATCATGTAAATTCTTCCGCCACATAATTTTGATGACACACAACACCATATATGATTCATCTCATCATGCATGGGAACCATGACTCGCGTTGTCTTCCCATCATTCCTTGGTGTCGATACCGCTGCAAATACCACAACAGTAGTATTACCTTCGATGGTGCAAACCCAACTCGCCTGCACTCTGTCAACCTCATCTGGTTCCATGAAATCAACCACAGAATCATATTGATGTCTGTCAACCAACACTGTTAGGCCCAAACCAATTCCTCATAGCCTTGCACAAAACAATTCCCCTTTAGACATCTTGTTTCACTATGACGAGGATATATTAGAGGCCATAAAGGAACTAGATTGTCCGTGGGATGCAATGCATCACCACTCGTTTTTTAATCCAGAAAAAAGTGTTCGTGCCTAGGGACACAAAAACCTAGGATATTTACGCCATTGAATCTAAAGACTTCCTTCCATCAGGAAAGATATATTGGCTCAAAAATCTGATCCCAGTGCCTAATGCATTTGAGGAAGGAAATATGTTGAATATTTTGCCAACCACTAAGGTGAATATCTCGAAACAACCAAGAAAAACCAAATAAATATCATTGGGGGCAGCATGCTCCCTAGATGAGTTAGTTGCGTATACAAACCTATTACAATATTATAGGGATATATTTGCGTGGGATTATTTGGAAACACCAGGGTTAAGCCCCACCATCGTGGAGCATCACATTGACATTCAGCTTGACGTATCACTTGTCCACCAAAAACAACGTCAATTACACCCATACAAAGCAAAAGTGATCAAATAAGAGATATAAAAGCTTCATAAAGCTAGATTTATCTACCCAATTGATTATACATCTTGGGTTTCTAACCCTGTACTTGTCATGAAGAAACAGGGCACCATTCAAGTCTATATCTATTTTCAAGATTTAAAAAAATATTGTCCCAAATACAGCTAATCCACTCCCTTCATCGACCAAGTCATTGATGCTTGCACCAGTCATGAGTCCTTGTCCTTCATGGATGGATTCTTTGGGTTCAACCAAATTCAGATCCGACATACGGATTGATATAAGATTGGATTCACTACCCCTTAGGGCAAATTTTCAGATTAGGTTATACCATTTGGTCTTAAAAATGCTGGAACCACCTTTCAACGGGCCATGAACTATATCTCCCACGACTTGGATCATCTTATATTAGCCTACTTAGACGACCTCACAGTACGATCCAAGAAACGAGCTGACCATATGGAAGATTTACTTTTGGTATTTCAACGGTGCCGACACTACAACCTACGCTTGAACCCTCTCAAATGTTTCTTCTACGTTAATGCAGGCAAATTGTTAGGATTCATAGTATCCCAACAAGGAATCATATTTGACCCCCTCAAGGTCTAGGAAATCAAAGAGGTACCACCACCCAAAACGTTGAAGCAACTTCAAATTCTGCAAGGAAAAGGCAACTTCTTATGATGCTTTGTCCTCGACTATGCCACTTACGCACAGGGCTTCCTACATCTGCTCCATCGGGACATTCCATTCAAATGGGACAATCATGCTCAAAATTCATTTGAGGCACTGAAAGACACCTTGTCTTCATCCCCCTTGATTAGCCCACCCTATTACGACAAGGACTACACCTTATACCTATCTACCTTAGATACATCCATAGCTGGGGTGTTATTCCATAACGAACTTGAAAAGAAAGAGCATGTAATTTATTACGTCAGCAAGAACCTAGCTGACCTTGCTTTGAGGTATGAGCCAAAAGAAATTATCTGAGGTTGATTAACTTCGAAATTAGGATTTATTATGATAGATGATTCTCCTTGTTCAGAAGACCCGGTTCCTGATGATTGAACTCTTTCAGTTTTTATTTTTTCAATTAGCTGAGTGTATATTTAGGGGGTTTCCCCTGCATTCTACATGAATGTCTCGGTAATTCAACCACAGTTAATTTCTTTAACACACGAAATGAAATTAAAAACAAAAACAAAAGAATCACACCTAAGGCCTCTAAAAGTAATCAAACAAATGAACACATGCTACTAAAATCTAAGAAGAAATCCACACACAAACAATATGTTTCCACAATAAAATCACAAGTTGGTGATTAAATCCAACCTCGTAGATATTAACGTGGAAAACTAGAAGTTGGAACAGTTACCTTGACAACCTGCTTAATGAAATAGTTTGGTGCAAGTAACTCCACTATGCCATCTTGAAGTGAAGACTACCCTCCATAAATTCCATGTGATTCTAGTCAATGTCTAGGTATAGTGGGACCTTCCCTCCACCATCACCTTGGGAAAAATCCTAAATATTACGGCCACTAAGGTTACTAACTGAGACAATTTAACCTGGGGGAACAGTATATGGCCCAATATACATGCAAGGGCAGAGTATCAAAGCTCAATACCCTTCAAAGCTCCTCAATATGGTAAATACGAGGTTTACTACTAAATGATCCTAGGCTCCTCGACAATGTAGGTACGATTATTCCACCTATCTTCACCAATGAAGTAGGTACGATTATTCCACTAGGTCTGACATTACTTCGTGCTTGACTCTTTTAAGTGTAGAAATTTTCTATTTCCCACCCCGGTTTTCAGTTTCACCTTATTACTCCAAAATAGTTAAATGCCCTTTCCCATATCCATACATTTAACAAGCTGGAAAATAAATTTTGCTGAAAACACAAATTCTGAAAAAAATTACAGAATGCTGAAAATACAGAAATAAAAATCAGCAGATACAAACAGCCATTCAACACATGATAACATAGTGATTTTTGGTCAAGGTGACCCTGGAAAAACCCCCTACAACTCTTGGGGAAAACCAGTCTGAAAGCTTCTCTTTATTTTTCTGAAAAATGATTTTTACAGTGAGACAGAAATATACATAGCAAAAATTACAGCAACCTCAAAAATTCTACTTATCTCGAAAACCGTGCCAAAAATCAACCTCGGTTTCCGTGCCCACAAAAAACAGAAATTACAGAAAATAGTCCAGCATTAAATGCTATACGGACATCATTGAAATCTGTGTTGTACAGCTGCCTCGAAAAACATGCTGTACGGCCTGTCAAAACTGTTTTACGGCTGCCTCGAAAAACGTGCTGTACGGCTGCCTTAAATCTACTGTATGGCCTCGATTTCAGCGCTGATTTTTCTGCTGTACGGATTCAGAAAACAACCCTCTCTCTCCTACTGTACGGACCTCGATTTATGTGCCTTCAAACTGCTGTACGGACCTCAAAAATGTGCAGCATTAAATGTTGTCTTTCCTCCCTCGAAATTTGTGCCCTCTTGCCTCAAACTTCGTGCTCTACTCTTGTTGTGCGGATTTGCTAAATATCACTGATGCTTCCCTCCTCCTTCTCACTGCTCAGAAAAATATCCAGCTCTCTCCTTCTCCTTCTCTCAATCTGCTCATGAAAGAATGAATGACCTTTTCCTCCTTTTCCTCCTTTAACCTAACCCTAAGTGACTTTTGGGGAATCCCTAAATCCAATGGCTGAAATAGATTGAGATCTAGGGATGAGATTAAATGCTCATTTAAATCTCACTTTCTATTTTTTAATTCACCCCATTTTAATAAAGACCCACTTATTCATTTATTTCCAAAGTCACTTTTCCTTTCTAATTTTACATTGACTTTATTAAAGTCACTTTAAAATTATACTTTAGTAACTTTATCACATAAAGTCACTTTAAATTAGATTTGACTTTATAACTTTATAAAGTCACTTTAGGAGAAAAATTAAATTCTTTTGGACACTTTTCCCTAGGCCAAAGATCAAAGCCTTAGGGAACCACCTGTCCTCCGGTAACCAAATTTCAACACTCCCTCTTACCGAGGAAGGTGTTCCTCTCACCACACCCATCTTGTCTCCGAAGTAGACATGCTTGCCCCGTGGTAAGGCTTTGGTAAGAATATCTGCAACCTGCTCATCAGTGGGAATATACTCAAGCTTCACAGCTCCTTTCTGAACATAGTCTCTGATGAAATGATATTTGATCCAGATATGCTTTGACCTGTCATGAAATACTGGATTCTCCGTGAGTTTAATGCAACTCTGATTATCACAGTAAATCACTGAAGGTCTCAACGGCTGACCAAATAAGCCAAACAACATCTTGCGAAGCCAGATGGCCTCACAACTAGCTAGTCTGGCTGCCATATACTCTGCTTCCGCTGAACTCAATGCTACTGACTGCTGCTTTCGGCTGAACCATGACACAACTGCCGAACCCAACCCAAAACAGCACCATGAAGTGCTCTTCCTATCAGAAGCACAACCTGCCCAATCAGAATCAGTGTAACCTGCCAATCTCACTCCATCCCCCTGCCTGTAGTCCAGACCATAATCCACTGTCCCCTGCAAGTACCGCAAAATGTGTTTTGCAGCCACCCAGTGAACCTTCCTAGGCTCACATATAAACTGACTCATCGTGTTGACTGCAAAACAAATATCTGGCCTAGTGTTGACCAAATACATCAAGGAACCAATCAGCTGTCTGTACAATGTGGGATCCACCAACTCGGAATCCGAAGCATGAAGCTTCTTCCAGTTGGTGATCATCAGTGTTGACATGGGTTTACAATCCTCCATGTGGAATCTGCCAAGGATGTCCACAATATACTTCCCCTGCCCCAGGAAGAAATGCCCCTCCTCCTGCCACACCTCCAAACCCAAAAATTAATGCATCAAGCCGATGTCCTTCATCTCAAACTCCGCCACAAAATCTCTCTTGCAGTGCTCTATGACTCTCTCTGCACCTATAATGACTAATTCATCCACATACATCACCAGAATGAGAGGATCCTCACCTATCACAATATAGTAAAGGTTCGGATCTGCCTCACTCTTTGTGAAACCCATCTCCTGCAAGTATGTATCTATCCTGGAGTACCAAGCTCTGGGAGCTTGCTTCAGGCCATAAAGGGCCTTCTTCAGTCTGCACACATGGGACTCCTTCCCATGCACCTCAAAGCCCTATGGCTACTCAATGTACACCTCCTCCTGTATGAAGCCATTGAGAAATGCGGTCTTCACATCCATCTGGTGGATCTTCCAACCCATCTCTGTTGCTATCGATATAATGGAGCGGATCGAAGTATATCGAGCCACGGGAGCGAAGGTCTCCTCATAATCAACTCCCTCTACCTGGGAGAACCCTCTAGCCACAAACCTCACTTTGAATTTCTCAATGCTGCCATCTGCAACATGCTTTACCTTGTAAATCCATCTGGAAGTAACCACGGATTTGCCCTTAGGCCTAGGCACCACCTCCCAAACATCATTCTTCATGATAGAAGAATACTCCTCCTGCATGGCCTCTCTCCATACCTGCTGGCTAGCTGCCTCCTCATAGCTAGAAGGCTCAGAGTCAAGGATGCTGGTAACCATTGCCATATAGCTACAAAACCTCTCAGGTGGTCTGCTCTCTCTGACCGGCCTCTTAGGCTCAGCAACAGATGTGGCATCTCTCAAGGTGTCCTGAAGCCACTTGGGCTTCCTCTTCCTTGAGCACACTTATCCCGCTGGAGAATAAAACTCCTCCTCCTCAACATCAGGAGCCTGAACTCCTAACTGTCTATCTGTTGTCCTCCTGCCTGCACCTGAACCTGTAGATGCTGAGGTACCGTGTGAACTGTCCATCAGTGGACTCCCTAGTGAACTTCTCTGTGGAATTCTTTGCATGCTGCCTGTAGCACCACCTCTCTGACTCGGTGAGCCACTCCCCACTGACGGACCTGACATCGTCATAGATTTACCTCCGGATCCTCCTGATCCCTGCCCATTGGATCCCTGCGACTGACTCAACTGCTGCTGAGGGTCTGGCTGATCCAGATACTCTAACTCCCGTGACCTCCTAAAGGCCCTATCCTCCTCGAACTTCACATCCCGCCTGACAACAACTTTCCTCTGTGTAGGAATGTAAATCCGAAAGGCCTTTGAGGTCTCACTGTAGCCCACAAAGATACCCTTCTCTGTGGTGGGCTCTATTTTGGTCCTCTTCTCCTTGGGTATGTAAAAGTATGTGATGCACCCAAAGATACGAAGATGACCAATATCAGGCTTCTTCCCAGAAAAAGCCTCCTCCGGAGTCATGTGCCCCAAGGCACGATGCGGACTCATGTTCTACAAATAAACAGCTGTGTTGCAGGCCTCTGCCCACAAAAACAATGGCAACCCCTGATCATGTAACATGGCTTTAGCAGCCCCTCCGATGGATCTGTTCTTCCTCTCCGCAACCCCGTTCTGCTGGGGGTTGTAAGGAACATTGAACTCCCTCCTAATGCCTGCCTCCACACAATAGTCAAAAAACTCTCCAAGGGTGTACTCTCCTCCATTGTCCGACCTCAAGGACTTGATCTTCCGACCTGTCTGTGTCTCCACAAGAGCTCTAAACTCCTGAAACTGCTTGAAGACCTCACTCTTGGTCTTCAAGAAATAAATCCAGGTCCTCTTAGAGTGATCATCAATGAATAACACATAGTACTCATATCCACTCAAGGAAACATGAGACATCCGATCGCTCACATCGAAATGAATCAAATCAAGTATCCCAATCGCTCTGTTGTCACTGCTGGGAAAAGGGGATTTGGCAAACTTGCCCATCGCACATCCTCTGCAAGTATCAAAGTGATCAGTACTGAAATCTGGCACACCTGTAGTGATCTCCCACAAAGTCCTCAAGGCTCCATGATACATGTGCCCCATCCTGCAGTGCCAAATCTCACACAACTTAGAACTGCTAGCTCTGCTGTCGGTACTACTGCTCAATGCCAAAAGGGGCTGGAATGCAAACCTGTACACCTTTGCATGGCGTACACCTATCACTCTAGCTGAATCAGCTGGAGTGCCCCTGGGATACATCAACACCTGTCCTCCCCTGAACAGTACCTCATATCCTCTATCCTCCAAAGCTAAGACGGATATGAGGTTCTTCCTCATCCCTGGCACATAAAGAACATCTGACACTTTCAAGGGAGGTTTAGACTCCCTCTGAAATGTCAATGTTCCCACACCGACTACTCTAACAACTCTGTCATCACTGAGTACTACCTCTATATCAGTGCCACTCTCTGAAAGCTCTGAGAAGTACTCACGGACTCCTGTCATGTGACGTGAAGCCCCACTGTCCACATACCAGATACCCGAAGATGCTCCGCTAATCGAGGGAAATGCATGCTCCTTCTGAACCTCTATGGCAGATAATCCCGCACTAGAGGACTCACACGCAGTGAACCCAAACTCCCGGTCAAAATGATCTGCAAAGTCCTCAACCTCTGCTGAAGCTGCCATGCTCTGGTTCTTCCCCTTCTTCTTCTTCTTCTCCGGACACACAACTGCATAGTGTCCCATCTTCTGAAAATTCCAACACTTCACCTTGGAATAGTCCTTCTGTGTGTTATCCTGTTTACCTTTACCTTTGCCTTTGCCCCCACCATTGCTTGTGGAAGCCTGCTTCTTCCCTTTGCCTTTCTTACGTCTTGCCAACAGTGCTACATCCTCATCCTGCTCAACTGGCTTGGCTGCCCCAAGCTGACCTTTCCTGATCTCTGTCTGAATGCAATCATCCCAAAACCTCTCCCATGTGGGAAGGGTCTCACGTGCACAAACCCCATTAGCAAAGTTCATCCATGAATGGGGGAGGCCATTCACTGCAATCCGCACCAACTCAGTGGGTGGAATGGCCTCTCCAATCGCTGCCAACTCATCTCTCACATTAGTAATCTTTGTGAGATATCCAGCTGCACTATCATTACCCATCTTAATGGTCTTCAGCTTTTCCTTCAGGACCATTTTCCGGTTCTCATTGGTACTCTGGTAGAGATTGGAAAATGTTGTCCACATCTCATGAGCATTTCTCTTTCCTCTCACATGAGGAATTCAATGGTCTTTGATTCCGTCTAGAATCAGCCTCTTACCCTTGTTGCTCTTTTTATTATATTCTGCCAACTGAGTAGCATCAGTAGGCACATTTACAGGGTTCTGTGCGGTATGCACCATTATGTCCCAGACTTCTGCCTCCTTAAAGATACTCTGTATTCTCTCCTTCCAAATGCTATAATTGGAATTCCCATCCAACCTATCCTCCACCCTTAGTCCCAAAGACATCCTGCTGTCCTAAAACTGAAAAATAGCACTGCTGTAGTAAAGATAAAATTGTTGTTTGTGGGGACAGGGGAAATAGGAGCGCTTGGAGCCCGTGCATGCTCTGCTCGTGAGATCGCGTTGTAGGCCTGCGCAGGCCATGCTTGGGCGCTGCCCACACGGCCCCTCATCTGCTGATTCGGCCCTCTCGGCCTTTGGGGCCCCCGGTCCTGGTTGGATCTGATTGGATCCCCCTCTCAGATCTAGTTTCTGGCCATTACAGACCTGCGCCCTTTGCACTGATCTGCTGCCCAGATCCTGTGCTGCTTCTCAGATCTGATCTGCTGCTCGATATTGGCGATGTCTGGAGCAGGTCGGGTGTGCTGCTGAACCTTTCTGCTGACCATGGAGACACAAGGATCGCCTCTAGGGCCCTCTCAGTCTCCTCCTCCGGATGCCTCTGCTGCCTTTTCAAGCATGATCACCTCGCTGCCCAAGAAGAAGAAATCAGATGCCTCTAAGTTCGTGAAGAAGATCGATGATGTTCCGGAGGTAACCCTACCTTCTGAGGGACCGATCCAGGTTGCCTTGTCTCTATCAGATCGCGCCCTGGTGGGTCAATTCACGGGTCTCTGGCCCTCACCTAAATCAACGGAAAACTGGGTTGTTAAGAATTGGATTCCGCTGATCAAGAATAAAGTTACCTCGTATTTTCTTGAAAGAGGCTACTTCCTGTTTGAATTCAACACCAAGGAGGATAAAGACCTGATCTTCAGGAATGGGCCCTATTTCATGGGACCACAAGGTCTCTACCTCAATAAATGGACTCCCGACTTTGATCCGGCTGTGGATGTGCCATCGGCTGTCCCTGTTTGGGTTCGGCTCCCTAACCTACCGGTTCACTGTTGGAACTGGGATTCCCTTAAACATATTGGCGACACATTGGGCAATTTCATCGACAGAGCCAACAACAATGACCAATATGATTGCGCCCGGATCTGTGTCGAAGTAGATTTAGAGGTAGGTCTTCCCGAGGCCATCAAACTAAAGGTTGGCAGCTAGACGCATGTTCAAGTGCTGGATTACGAGCAACTTCCTTTCAAATGTCGCAAATGCCACATCTACGGCCATTTTGCTAGAGGATGCCCGAACAAAAGTGAAACAGAAAAAGGGAAGGATGAAGGATGGAACCAAGTTAAGAGATCAAAGATAAATCATAAGAAATCTGGGGCACAAGGAGCTCTTCCTGCTGCTGCCCAAAATGTATCCTCGTCAAGAAGTCAAGAAAATAGGTTCGAGACCCTAAGCTCAGCGGAAGAAACTCCCAGGGAAGAGGAGAGGAATGTCAATCCAGCAGAGAAATCGAACTCAGCGGGAATAAGACCCGAAGAGAGTAACATGGCAAGGGACAAGGAAAAGCAAACGGAAGCCTCCGAGGAGGAACAGGACTCAGAGGAGTCCGAGGAAGATGGAGAAATCGGAGAAACGCAGACGTCGGTTAGAAGATCTGCAAGGGGCCGAAAATCTGCAAGAGAAAAGAGAGATCAGGAAACCTACAAAGACAAGCTTCAGGGTAGCCAGCCTACGCTGGAAAAACTCCTTGGCAAGAATCCGAAGGCAGCTAAAAATCAAGCTCATGGCTCCAGGGGAGCCCCACATCAAAGAAACAAATGATGAAGACCATCTCCTGGAACTGCAGAGGAATTGGGAGTACAGTAAAAGAAGAAGCAGTAAGAAGTCTTATTAGAAGAGAAACCCCGGACATTCTTCTGATCCAGGAGACCAAAATGGAGGAAAATGAATTTCTCCAAATCAGCAAAAAGATCTGGAAGGGAAGTAGTGGACTAGCAGTATCATCAAGGGGAGCCTCTGGGGGACTGGGCTCTCTCTGGAACCCTCTCAAGTACAGACTGGTCATGGAGGCACACAATAGCCATTGGCTATTCTTGAAATTACACTCAGTAGAAACAAGGGAGACTATCTGCCTGTTCAATGTTTATGTTCCTAATAACATAGGGGAGAAAAGGGAGTGTTGGGACTCCATAAGACAACTGGCAGAGACCGAGAATCTGGAAAACATCATTATTGCAGGGGACCTAAATCTCACTCTACGCTCGGATGAAAAGCGAGGAGGCACAATCGTAAGGGACCCAGCAAGGGAGTGGGTGGAAGACCTCATGCAGGACTGGGACCTGCTTGATACCCCTCCAGATAACGGTAAGTACACCTGGACCAATAAGAGAATAGGCCCTGGTCATATTACTGCTAGACTAGATAGATGTTTAGTGCAGAGTTCCTTTCTTTTGCTAGGTTTAGAATCCAGATTGCACATCCTCCCATGCAGTGTCTCAGATCATAAGCCCATATTGTTAGAGATGTCAGGCCACAAGGATCTCGGTCCCATCCCATTTAGGTTCAATGCTCTTTGGGTTAAGGAGCCTGAGTTCTTGAATGTGGTCCAGGACAGTTAGAAATTTCCAGTGAAGGGTTCTCCCTTCTTCATATGGGAAGAAAAACTTAGAAGATTGAAAGCTGCCCTCAAAACATGGGCCAAAGGCCTTCCCACTCCTGCAAAAGAAAGAAAGCAGGCCCAAGATAACCTTACACAGCATCAAGCCCAAAGTGAAGATGTAGAAATCACTACAGAATTTTTAAACAAGGAGGTGGAGCTTCAACAAATCTTCCACAAAGCCTGCCTTTCAGAGGAAGAGCATTGGAGACAAAAATCTAGGAGCCTATGGCTTAAAGCGGGAGATAGAAATTCTGCCTTCTTTCATAAACAAGCTCAAGCAAGAAAAAGCTTTAATTCCATAGCAGAAATCAAAGAGGGCAATTTGATCCACAAAGGCTTTGAGAGTATAAAGAAATCAGCCTACAATCACTTCAAAAACTTGTATAAAGAAGAGGGAGAGACTGATCCAAATTCCAAATTCCTAGAGGTGATACCTACAAGGATCTCCCCTCTTATTAACAAGCAGCTCGAAGAGAAGATTTCCACCCAAGAAATAAAAGATGCTCTAGACAGTATGGAGCCTGACAAAGCCCCAGGCCCGGATGGCTTCACAGCCAGATTCATTCAAACATGCTGGCAGATCGTGGAGAAAGATCTCTTCAAGATGATCCTGAAATCACAAAATTGTCAAAAAATAGGGGGCAGCACCAACTCCGCCTTTCTCGCCCTTATCCCCAAGGAAAAGAGTGCAAAATATTTCAACTGGTTCCGCCCAATCTCTCTTTGCAACATTGGATACAAATTAATCACAAAGGTAATAGCAAATAGGCTAAAAGGCATCCTTCCAGCGATCATACCTGAGAACCAAGGTGGATTTGTTCAGGGGAGACAGATTGTCGACAATTACATCCTGGTACAAGAGGCGATCCATTCAAGTCAACTTTGCAAAGAGAAGGGTATGGTGATTAAATTAGACCTGGCAAATGCCTTCGATCGTGTCAGGCAAAGTTTCCTTTGGGAAGTTCTGAAAAAGTTTGGCTTTGGGTTGGGGTTTGTAAATTGGATCCGAGCAAGTATTGCTGACCCATGGATCGCCCCCTTGGTGAATGGAAGAGCAGCTGGCTTCTTCAAAGCCTCAAGAGGGCTCAGGCAAGGCTGCCCCCTCTCTCCGCTGCTTTTCGTTCTCCAAGTCTCCGCCTTAAGTTTCTTCCTTGATCAGAAATTGGTAGAACAGGAGATCATGGGGCTTAATATAGCCAGAGGGGTGAAAAATGTAAACCACACTCTTTTTGCAGATGACACTCTTCTGTTGGGAGCTGCCTCAGCTAGATCTGCCTTAAGGTTTAAGGAGGTCTTAGATGATTTCAGTGAAGCATCAGTAAGCAGTTTAAACAAAGGGAAATGTAAATCTTTCTGCTGGAATATTTCTGCTCTCACTCTTTCTGCCATCTCCAGAACTCTGGGGTTCACTGCTACCACAAGCTGGTCCTCCTTCATTTACCTGGGTCTTCCCATCTTTCGTAATCTGGCTTATAGCAGAGATTGGGCTCCCCTTTTGGATAAATTCAAGGCAAAATTCCAGGCCTGGGGCTTCTCTTGGTTGAACCTTGCAGGCAAGCTCGTTCTAATCAATTCAGTCCTCAACAGTCTTCCCATATTCCAATTTTCTGTGCTTCTAGCACCCGCTGGCATTATTAAAAAATTGGAAGGCTTCATCCGAAAGTTTTTTTGGAAAGGAGGCAGCCTCAATGACAGAAAAATTCCTCTGGTCAGTTGGGAGAAACTGTGTAAGCCTCTGATGGAAGGAGGTCTTAATTTTAAAGATTTTGGCTTTCAAAATATCGCAATGTGGGCCAAGCTATTCTGGCGAGTCATTGCTCCTCATCCAGGCTGGGCGCAACGAGCTATTTGGAGGAAATACCTCACAGGGAGCAGGAAAAGAGCTCTGGACAATTTTCATCCCACGACAGGATCACACTTGGTCAAACGCTGTCATAAAGCAATCTCTCTCATCAATGACAGGGCGTTCTGGATACCGGGCAATGGAAAATGCATTAAGATATGGGACGACAGCATTATGCAGCAGCCTCCATTAGCGTTGAACAGATCTCTGCATGCGTTGAGACATTGGTTGGACATCGCAGGGTTTACCACGCTGTGGGATATATCATAGTGGTCCGATAGCATTTGGCAGCAATGGTGCCTTCCTCCAACGCCACCAGAACTAGCGCATGCCAAACAACTGTTGCTCGAGATTTTAAATGGAAAAGCGCCTTTACGCACAGGTAAGAGAGATGTTAGGGGTTGGGGATCCGCTACAGGTGAATACACAGTTGCGCAGGGGTACAACTGCCTCCAAGAACGCCCATATGTCGCCCCCGACCCTGCTGTTTGGAAGACACTGTGGAAATATAAATCAATGCCAAAGGTTGACATATTCTGTTGGCTGCTTTGCCACAGAGGAATACTAACAGATGACAAGCTAAAGAAAAAAGGTTTCCAAGGTCCATCAAGATGCCATCTTTGCTGCGAAAACGAAGAGAGTGCCCAGCACATCATGTTAAACTGCAATTTTTCAAGAAGAATCTGGCAGACCCTTATGAATTACTGGAAGACCAAGTTCACTCTCCCTGTGTATATTACTGACTTATTTGCTAATTGGCACACTTGTTATCCAGGAACTCTTCCAAAAAATGAAAGATTTAAAGCAGCATGGTTCTCCTTACCAAAATTCATATGCTGGCAAATCTGGCTCGAGCGTAACAGAAGAGTTTTTAGGGATGGAAAATTAAATCCTCAGCTCATCACCAGCAAAGTCAAAAGCCTCTGGAAAGAAACTTTGGGTGAACAGCTATCGGAAGTCAACTTAAATCCAAATGATTTAGGTTGGGGAGCCTCGTTGGGCCTTCAGTTCTCTGGCGAAACAAGGCAGCCCAAGAGCATGAAAGAGTGGCAATTCAGAGGAAATGAGCAAGAGCTGTCAGACTTGCTCATCAGACAAGCCAGATCCTGCTTATTCTTTGATGGGGCTACGAAAGGCAACCCCGGTTGGGCTGGGGCAGGAGGAATTATAAAGAATAAGGAGGGCATAACAGTGACCAAATATGCTTGGGGTCTTGGGCATTCCACCAGCATCCAAGCTGAAGCCTTGGCACTCCTGCAGGGTCTTAAGCAAGCAAAGGCAATCGGTACTTCAGATATAAGTGTAATAGGAGATTCTCAGTCCATCATTAAAGTTTTAGTGGATGACTCCAATCTGGTAGATCTTAGATTGGCTATAGTGATCCTAAGAATAAGAAACATGTTGAAATCTTTCCGAATTGCAAGCTTCCTCCATGTACTGAGAGTAAACAATAAAGATGCAGATTTGGAAGCCAACAGGGCGGTGTCCCTCTCAGAAGGTTCCCTCCTGGTAGATGAAACTGAGGAGTGGGACTCTATCCCATAACGCTGCAATGTTTTTCCGCATCATTTTACAACAGTTTGTGTGTCTTTATAAGCTAGGAAAAATAACAAAGATAGATTCTCTAGCCTCATGTAAAAACTGTGGATTTCCAAACTTTGGGGTCTACGATCAGACCGAAGATGAAAGACTAAGGGCTAGCCCCGACAATTTGTAGTCGATGAAGGCTTTAGCCACTCTTTAATATAAACTCATACCCGTTCTTGTAAATTGTTGTTTAGAAAATCACCATTGAATTTTCAGAGGAAAATCGGCGCAGTCGTATTTTTCTCTTTTGTCGTCACAAATCGTACTTCAAGACTAACCTCGATACCATGTAGAAATTTTCTATTTCCCCACCCCGTTTTCGCCACCCTTATTTCTCCAAATAGTTAAATGCCCTTTCCCATATCCTTACATTCAACAAACTGGAAAATAAATTTTTGCTAAAAACACAAATTCTGGAAAATTTACAGAATGCTGGAAAATGCAGAAATAAAAATCAGCAGATACAAACAGCCATTCAACACATGATAACACAGTAATTTTTGGTCAAGGTGACCCTGGAAAAACCCCCTACAACTCTTGGGGAAAACCAGTCTGAAAGCTTCTCTTTATTTTTCTGAAAAATGCTTTTTACAGTGAGATAGAAATATACACAGCAAAAATTACAGCAACCTCAAAAAATGTACTTATCTCGAAAACCGTGCCAAAACTCCACCTCGGTTTCTGTGCCCACAAAAAATAGAAATTATAGCAAACAGTCCAGCATTAAATGTTGTACGAACAGCATTGAAATCTGTGTTGTACGACTGTACGGCTGCCTCGAAAAACGTGCTATACGGCCTGTCAAAACTGCTGTACGGTTGCCTCGAAAAACGTGTTGTACGGCTGCCTTAAATCTGTTGTACGACCTCGATTTCAGCGCTGATTTTTCTGCTGTACAGATTCATAAAACAGCCCTCTCTCTCCTATTGTACGGAGCTCGATTTTCGTGCCTTCAAACCACTGTACAGACCTAAAAAACGTGCAGGATTAAATGATGTCTTTCCTCCCTCGAAATTTGTGCCCTCTTGCCTCAAACTTCGTGCTCTGCTCTTGCTGTACGGATTTGTTAAATATCACTGCTACTGCCCTCCTCCTTCTCACTGCTTAGAAAAATCTCCAGCTCTCTCCTTCTCCTTCTCTCAATCTGCTCATGAAAGAATGAATGACCTTTTCCTCCTTTTCCTCCTTTAACCTAACCCTAAGTGACTTTTGGGGAACCCCTAAATCCAATGGCTGAAATAGATTGAGATCTAGGGCTGAGATTAAATGCTCATTTAAATCTCACTTTCTATTTTTTAATTCACCCCACTTTAATAAAGACCCACTTAGTCATTTATTTCCAAAGTCACTTTTCCTTTCTAATTTTACATTGACTTTATTAAAGTCACTTTAAAATTAGACTTTAGTAACTTTGTCACTTAAAGTCACTTTTAAATTAGATTTGACTTTATAACTTTATAAAGTCACTTTAGGAGAAAAATTAAATTCTTTTGGACACTTTTCCCTAGGCCAAAGATCAAAGCCTTAGGGAACCACCTGTCCTCCGGTACCAAATTTCAACATTAAGAAGAGC
>JAXQQM020086979.1:0-31738 GCA_034641835.2 Pinus albicaulis | reverse complement strand
ACGGCTCAATGTGAATGAAGATCAATCTAGCTAACCTTTCTCAAAGACACCTGGAATTTTCAATATAAAGAGACAAGGCTGAGAAAATTTCAGTGATAGTTATGTTGGGCTTGTACTCTTGCCCATGTTTTCATCAGGAAACATCACTGTTTATACCCTAAAACCCTAGGTATTTAGCCCGTTTTATACCCTAATTCTGTCACTTGCAGCTAAATGTTCTCTGTGGTTAATAATCATAAATTTCTTCACTTCTCAATGATTAAAGAAGATTTTGTCATGTTTTACTGATGACGGTTTCGTTGAAGTACATTTATTACAGGGTTCCATCGCTGAAATCCCTCACAAGCCAACTAAGTATGGGAATGCCTAATTTGAGGCTTTCACACTTTCAGTGCGCTTTCGGAGAATCCAGGAGAGATTATTATAAAAAATAACATTATTATACCTCTCCATAAGTTGGATTCCACCCAGCTCATTCATATGGGTCTCTAGAAGGAAATTACCCAATTTTGCCAAATCTGTAAAAAATTCTAAACTGCCAAATTGCACCTAAATTTCCGTGCAGCTGAAAATGAAGGAAGAAATTTAGGCACATGGGTTTTGATCCCCATATAGCCAATTTACTAAACCTATAACAGTTTTAAAAACTACCTTACGGTTTCGGATATATTCAAGGGGGACTAAGGCAAATTTATGTAAAATTCGAAAATTTCCAGCATTGTCAAAATACCCCAAACAACCCTGTTATGGCAAAATAACAATTCCTTTATTCGATAGTTGTCCTTCATATGTCCTAAATATCATCAGCTATAAACCTAAGGACTAATTCAAGATGTTAAGGTTACTTTTTGTCTATTCTTCCTCACCTCCTTAGCCCCTTTTGGCCTAATTTTGACACTTATATACTCTCCTTTTCCTCTCCTAAATCCCTAAAATGGCCAGACCTTCATCAACCATGGTTAAAGAATTTGTGGATTAGCTCTGTCGACTTGGAGGAATTTATGTCTTTTCAGATAGCCTACAATGATGTGCCAACATGGGAAGCTCCAGCTCAAGCCCCCAGCTCAGCAATTCAACGTCGTTTTAACACTTTGGCATAGTCAAAACTGGTGGAGGGCCAGTTGGCCATTCTAAAGCATAGTGGAGTTTGATTGATTCAAAGAATATTTCGTTTTTTTTAGATATAGCTGCAATCATTTGTAATCAAAACTGTTAGTATGATTTAGATCAAAAAGTGCCAATTTCATGGGTTCCAGATCTCTGGTCTCCAATGCTTGCTAAGTCATGGAACTGTTACTAAATTTACGATGTAAGCATGCCTATAAAGGCAGAGACATATGATTTGATTGAGGGAGGTGTATTATAGTTTCGGCTGTCAATATGCACTGTGATTTTATGAAGAAGTCGAATTTAAATGCTGGTGCGTTCTTGATTGACTGAAGATTGCCGTGGATGTGATGAATTTCTGATTCAGTTGCTGTAGGTGTAAGTTAATACTGTAATCAATGCTTTTCCGGGTGTGGCAAGGGCCCACCACAACCGGTTCAGCCCAATAGAATTAGTTAGAGGTAATTCATAGACACTGTGTGTTTAAATTTCTGAATTGCAGAGTTAATTAATTATTTTTACAGATCGAATTTGTTCTAGTTGGATTTACATTTTCCGGAGTTTCAAAGATTTAGACTACAGTGAATTAAATTGTGAGAGTCGATTTACGTTTAACAGAGTTTACATTTGTTGGGTTTCAAGAATTTATGGATTTAAAATTGTAGAGTTAATTAAATTATGGAAATCGATTTTTAGGATAGTTCACGTTTGCTGAAGTTTCAGGAATTTGGTGATTTAAAGTGCAGAGTTGATTCAATTGTGAAAATCGATTTGTGTTTGCTTGATTTACATTTGCTGAAGTCCCCAGGAATCCGTGGATCTGAATGTAAAATTGCAGAATTTATTATGAAGAACGACTTGGTTTGGCTTGATCCCTGTTGCTGGAATTTCTTTTGATATCGATTAATTTAAATCACAGAATTCACTGTCTTTAAAATCGAATTGTATCTCGGTTTGCTTCCATTGCTGTGGTGCATGAAAATCAGTTGATTTAAAAAAAATGCCAGATGGCAAATGCTTTCAAAGGTCGATATTGAGAAATTGGTTAATTCATATGCTGTAGTATTAAGTTCTCAAATTGCTTGATTAGCACCGTAGAAGAGCAGTCTCAGCATTGGGTTTACGTTGCCATAGGGGGCAATTGCGTAGCTCCAAGATTTGATTGGCAATATCATTGTAATTATAACCCAAATATAATTGCTTCCATATAAATTGTGTTCTGATCTTCAATTGGCTGCATCACCATAGATTGAGCATTGCTCAGAAACAGATTTGAACAAATAATCCATCCTCTCTCTATATAAACGAATCGGTGACTGTATTTCTGCGTGGATGGACAAATTCTGGTTGTATACATTTGATTGATCCTTTGATGAGAACATTTGGCTGAATGACGTATTGCTAGATCGCTCTCCAATGTCAGTGCATGACAAACCGATGGTCTTACAGTTCATAATGTACTGCTCAATCACCTATTATTTCATGTTTGAATCTATTTTCAACTATGCGGTTAATATTTTTTCATTACAGTGCAACTCGGAAACTCTTTTGTGCTTATCATTGTGTTTTCTGTTGAAATCTATTTTCAACGGTTCGCCTAGTATTTCTTAGTAATTTTTAACATAGTGCAACTCTGAAACTATTTTGTGCTTATTAAGTACAACCCAAATTAATTGATTAGCGTTTTCTGAGCATTGATATTTTATCAATAAAGATTGAACAATTGAATTTCCAGCATATTATCTTTCATATGGAAATGGTAAATACAGAGAAGTGAAAAGATTGGAATCTGACCAATGAAATAACATTTATCAAATATACATCGTGCATAGAATGTAGATGACCACCATAACTAAGCCATAGTTTCATTTAAAGTGCACTTGGGACCTTATTGGTAAAAGGATATTTTTATTTACATATAAATAAAAGTACTATCAACTCGACGGTCAATGAAACTGAAAAGGACCATAATAAGATTAGCGTCTGGAATGGGAGGTCAAAGATTGTAGCATTTGAGTTAAGTTGAATTTGCACGTTTGCTGTGTGAGTGTGAGATTATTTATAAGTTCACTCAGATTAGAAAATTCCTTTCAAGTGTGACCTCTGAAGAGCAGAATTAGAGTTTTGAGATTTCTCTTCAAGCGGTGAGTTATTGTTGCTGTTGATTGGTAATGGTTTTGATTCCAGATTTAGATAGATAGAACGAAGATTTCCAACTAGGATTTGCTATGAATTGATTTATTTTCAAGGTGTGTGTTTATCGGTGTTTTTGTGTGACTCAATTCTCAAATCAAATAGCATAAGGAATCATTACAATAAATACAGCTCAATGTGAATGAAGATCAATCTAGCTAGTCAAAATGAAGACACCTTGAGTGTGAAAGGAGACAAGGCATGAAGACTCATTCAATGATGACCCTATCAAGATTGATCAAGTCAAGATTGACTAAATCAAGCTACACTATAAAATGATGATCTTCACTAATGAAGACAGCGTGATTTTGGTGGAGAAGGATTTGCATGGAAGCAAACTCCTAATGGGGTGGGACCCTTGGTGAGGAAGCTCCTCATCTATATAATGAAGAAATGGAAACCTTACGGGATGGTATATTATATTGTATGTGGTATTTTTAGACTTCCTGCACACTTTGGTTGTTTAGCTAATTTTGTTGCACTGCTTAGTGCAAGGGTTTTCCCGGGCGGGGATTACCTACTCTTTCTTGGAGATCTTGTCTAAGAGATCTAAGAGGAGATTTTTTAGCTGAATTTTCCACTACATGGTGTTGGTACAAGCACTTATCTTCATAAAAAATGCATTCCCTTCAGAAAACTACATTATTTCTTAAGGTGTGTAGTGGGAGGGGTCAAAACCCCACTTTTATGAGCTAGTTTCCCAAGAAGAGGATCAACCTTTCTTTGGGAGAGCTAGAAGAAGAGTCTACAGCCATTTAATTTCATGTTCAGCCATTATTATGCAATGATTCAGCTATACATCATGATTCAGCCACAGATCTGCAGCAGATCTTTCTTGCATATATTTTTTGTCAAGAAACCTTTGCCGAGTATTCTTGGATCTGTATAAAAGAGACTAGATCTCTATTTTTTATGCCTCATTGATTAATTTAATAGAAGAACTGATTTTTATTTCTATTTTCTGAGTTTTATCTCCATTATAATTTGCAGTATCTTTATGCAACAATTTATGTGTGTTGCAGTCTTGGGGTTTCATCAATTTTAAGTTGTTTTGATCATGGGAGGCCTGTTTAACTAGGCTAAAGGAATTTTCTTTTGAAAATATTTTTCATGCATGTCCTATATTACATATAATAAAGGACACAACCGTTATTTTCCACTTCTATTACTCCATCTTCAGAAAATAACATTTTTGGGGCCTATATTACTGCTTTTCCCCACTTGGAGACATTGTATGAAGACATAGTTTGCTGCTGTGATTGTTATTTTATGGCCACGTGTTTTAATACACTACATAAGCTGATTTATTGCTGCTCTCAAATGTTGGAATACATTAGGGTATTCTTATTTTTGTAGAAAATCCCTATTTTGGGATATTACAATCAATGAAACTACAACTAACTTCAAAGACTTAATTACAGAAAATTGAGCAAGGAAATATAGGAAAACTATTTGATCACATTTAATTTTTCATTGGTGTATAGTGGTAGAAAAGAGAGAGGTCTGAATGAGCATTTTACTAAGTTCATTCATTAGAAGAAAACTCACATTGTAAAAATCTTAATAAACAAAAATTTTAACTGATTTCTACTTATAAACTAAATAATATTTTACATAGAAAATGGAATGGAAATGAAATAACATAGAAAAGGCACAGTTCTCAATAAAAAAACACATGAATCTCACAAAATTGTTGCAAATCCTTTGATTTTCATTAATAGCAGGTCCACAGTAATACATAGAGTTCAAAAACTCGATTATCCAACAATAATACTTCGTGCAATGAAGTATTTATAGAAAAAATAAATTACAACGGTTATATTAAAGGCTATCTAATCTGATAGAAATTTATTTGCTAACTAATTCTAATTGTGTCATGGAAATAAATTACATTTGTTGTTCTGGCGCTGGTTGTAATTGAAATTTTTTACTAAAGAAGGTAATCACAGGCTGCGTTGTCTATCAGTCGACTGCTGATTTGGAAAAAATTGACTTTTCTTCTTTTTCTAATTACTCTTGAAACTGACATAACTTTTCCTAGTGCTTTTCATAAGGGATAACTAATTTATTTACCCTGCTGTAGATTTCATCTCCTTCGGTGTATTTGGAAAAGATGGGCTTCCCCACAAAGACATGTTTCATTTCATACTGAATGTAAATGTCATTGCTTAATGCTCCTAATAGTGCCTTTCATATTAATGTGCCCTTTATATTTGAAAACTTGGCAGTATCCCTGGCAATTTCCTGAATTATTTTTCCATAGTCATATCTGTTCATCAACTTATCATTAATTACAAAAGGAGAAGGTAATCCTTTTTGTGTTAGAAAATCTATTCTGCTGAAAATCTCTGAATTGTAACCTCTAGACTGTGACATTTTTCTTCAAGTTGAAGAATCAAATTCTTCTTTGTTAGCACTTTCTTCACTTCCAAGATGGTTTTTGTTTTGTCGTCAATTCCCAATCATCCAACTCATACATGTTCTTTGAATTCATAAATATAATAATATTGTTAGCTATTGCCTGCTTATCTCCCAGATGTTCTTTGATTGTTGTAATGGCCTCATTTACCTTGCATATAAGCTCCTTTTGTTCAAACATGATCTATATTCTTGGCCAAATATCACTGATAGAATCTGTGATTTCTTCCCATATAATCTCTTTCACCTGGACCAAAGTATTACCATTTGAAAATTCTTTTTTCTCTTTTTTCTGCCTTTCAATCAACTTTTTGGCCCTCCGTGCTTTAGCTGCGTGGGAACTATCAACATTAGATTTCTGTAATTGTAATAATTTTACCTAATCCTGTAACTTTTTGATCTCGTCTTCTTCAACAAACATGTTATGAACTTCTTTGGTAAGTTTTTTAGCTCCATCTGCAGTGATTGTTGTAGAAGTTTGAGATATAGGAATGGTTTCTAGTGGCACTACCTCTAAAGGACCATTTGATGTCTTCATTGTTGCTTCCTTTTCCTTTATCACATTTTCTAACTCTAATTCCATCTGTTTTAATTGATCATTCCTCTCCATTTTCAACTTCATCATATCTGCCTTCTGAGTTTCATTTTCTTCAATATCCTTTGCCAAAGGATCTTCTGTAGTTGGAATTTTCAATTCTTTCCTTAATGCTGCTATGTCATCATTTTTCTTCTTGACGATTTCTTCAATTTCATTTACATTGAATGGATCATATCAAATATTTACCACCATATCTTCTAAGGTTTTAATTCTTCTATCCTTTTCAAATGAAAATACCTTCTCTAATTTTAGTTTTGAATGTACATTTGACAATGATACTTGCAGTTTTGATAAAATTAAAACAATATTAGTGAGAGTATATGAAATCATCTCACCAGTTTTATTTTCAAGCTCCATTTATTCTCTTGGATGAATTTATTTTGTGTCAAACTCAATTGTAGCCCTCTTATAATCTTCTTCTAATTTTGGCTGTGGGATCTGTGCTTGAAGAAATGAAAAATGCATTTTTCCCTTTTGTGAATCAAACGTTGAAAGCAGCCTACTTTGTGAAATATGAGTTTGTTTCCAAAATAGGTTATATGTACTTGTCTTCAAAATTTCATTATTCATCTTTATCTCTTTCAAAGTGCTAAAGACATTTTTCTCCTTTTCCCATGTAGTAGTTGTGCTAGTATGAATGGATTTCTGCACATCTTGAGAAGTTCATGTTTGTTGATCTTTAGAAACTGTAGAAGTAGTAGGAGTAGTAGAAGTTCCTTTATCACCTATCTGTGTATAAGGAGGTGTCTCTTCAGTAATGATGATCAATTTTTTCTCTGACTCCTTGCTAGGATTGACCTTTGGATTTAGCTTTGTTTTCTTCGTGTAGTGAATTTTGAACTCTTTGCTAGATCAATCAGTCATTGGAGATTACTGGTCTTCTCTAACTCCTTTTCCTACTCTTTCTTGTGCAATAGGATTCTACAATGATGATGTAGACAATGTCTGCTCTTCGGCCTCCTATAGTGTACCTTTTTTCCATTCAAGTTGATTCATGTACTTTTCAATCTCTGGTCTAGGTGTATGAAAATATGGTGTAGATTTATTTTCCACCCTTAGTTTGGAAATGACACCAACTGGATCATAAGACCATGTAAAACTTGGACTGGAATTCATTTATTTCAACAACTTATCTGCTTTCTCCCCTGTTGTCCTTCTATGATAGATAAAAGGACCTATGTGCATTTTAATTTTACACTATGATTTCTTTTTAGCAGAGACAAAATTCACTTCATCTACATTAATCTTTTTTCTAATATACTCCAATGAAACAATCCTCATGGGGAGGAAATTTGGCAACTTATAAGGGGTAATTTCACATCCATAAACTCTAAGTTATGCATAATTTTGGTAAATATACCAATCCCATGTTCTAGCTTAATCTGACAGCTGCAATAACTTTCTAATCTCTACACTAATTCTTGGCTCTGGAGTGCTATTTAAAAAACTAAGTGTTCGCTTAAGAAACAATTCCACAAATTATTTATAAGAATATTCTTTATGTTCCTTCATGAATAATGAAGTCCAAAAAATGACTGATTGTTGGTTTCCTTCTTCATCCAATTTCTATAGAGAAAACCTTAATTTGTCTCCATGAGAGTAAAAGAACAAGTAAACTAACATAGAGGCATAACTGAAAACCTCTTTAGTTGTGATTTTCACAAATTGATCATGGATAACATCTGCAATAAACTCACTAAATTGAAAATTATGGAGGGTTTGGAATTAGTGGAAAATATGGAAAAAAAAAAACCCTATGATGGCTTCATCTACCCATTAGTCTAAATGATAACCAAGAAGGTAGGAAATAATTGTGATAATTTTTTTGTACCTTCCAAGGAAAATGGATGCTGGAAATGGCAGGTTTTTCTTGGGTAATGGGTCATTTTCACTCATGAATAGCTCAAGAGTTTGAGATATATTTGAAAAATCTAACTTCTAGTATATCTCTATCAAGGATTATTTGGAGAATCGAAAAGAATTCTCTTCGGTTGGGGATTGCATCATCTGTTCAATTTCTTGGGCATTGATAGTCACTAAAACCTCTCCTATATGAGAGATAATAGCTCTTTGGTTTGGTATATACCAAGCTTGAAATCTCCTAAAAAAATCTGGGGAACTATGGGTATGAGGAAAGATGAAATGAGGGAGATTAGAATCCCACAGTCCTATGTCATCTTATTTATCCAAGTATTTGTCTTCTATCCAGCAATATAACTCGAAAATCCCAATTTCAATCGAGGTTTCATGTATTTTGTGATCTTTGTCTGCTAAGGGAATGTAATGAAAATAAACTAGAGGATGTAATAGTAGACTTATTGGTTTCTCAGGTCCTTTATTCTTCGAAGGCATGATTGGCTCTATTGGAATTGCAGAAAGAAAGAATTATGTGATATAAAACATAGGCCGACACTTGAGGAAAAGCTCTGTAACTAGAAGAAAATCAGGAGCTGCAAGAGAAAGCTTCAAACAATGATGAATTTGATCTCTGGAACCCCAGTAACGGTTGTAAATTATACTCATGTGAAAAGCGGATTGAAATGGTGGAGTAAAAGTTCAAACATCCGTGCAATGGTGCATTTATGGATAGATTGTTTATTTTTTGTTTGAGAAGGGGTGCGGGTATGTTGCCTGACGGTAAGCCATTGAATTAATTGGCTAATGGTTAGGAAAACGTGGGAATTAAGTTTTTTGGATAGTTATAGTCCACGTTAGCAATGACCTGATTGGGGGGAGGAAGAAATGGTTTAATATCAGCGGGTAAGCAGGATTTCAGAGGGGCGTTAGAGTGGGTAGTGGTTTCGTGTCGGGGTGGGGTGTTAAAGCGGTTAGTGGTTTCGTGTGGGGGGTGTGTGAAATCATACAGCTCTAACACGTAGCAGTGGGGTCAATTTTCAATAACACTCTTTTCATTTCAGACCCCCCCCAGATGTTAAGTCTCACAAGATGAGGGGGGGTCGAAGTTTCATATGGGTCGTCGAATGAAACTGTGATGTGATGGATGATCGGTGAAGTGGAAGAATTTTAACTTATGGCAGAGTTGATTGATTAGTGGGGTAGGTGTATGATAAAGGTGACGTGACGTGATATACTGATGAATGAAGGGATGTAACATGTCACGACAGTAATGGAGAATATGGTAGTGGAGTATGACGGTGGCAGAGTACAACTCATAGAATTATAAAACCTATGGTTTCAAAGGTTTATTTTAGAAATATTAAAGATAAATATTTAATAAAGTAGGATTTCGAAAATATCTTTTTTCAACAAATTTTTTCATTTCTTTTCGAAATATAGCAAAAATTCATAAAAATTCTTTGACACAAAGATTATTTCAGACTTATGAAAATTGAGTTTCCCCTTCAACTAAACTTTAATGGATGAGATGCAAATTTAACTGCCCTTTTTAATAATAGAAAACTGAAGGCTTTTCCTCGCATTTTTTACTCTAACTTGACCTATATGTGATGGAAATACATGACTTTAGACCTCTAAATGGAGATGAAAAAGTATGAAGGAGAAAAATATCTTGATATGACTCATTTAGTGACCAAAATTATTGTTGAGTTTTAACTAAAAATGAAAAAAAAAATACCTAAAGACCTAATAGAAAACTCTGAATAGAGCTATCTTTGATCACTGAAAAATTGATTCTAATAGAATCCATGCTTGTTTATGGCCTAGTGATCAAGTGAGGATTGCGTTAAAGCCTAGTTTTATTTACGAGGGTGTTGGCTTGTTTTGTCTTAACCTAAGTTCAGTCTATGCTGCGCACCAACAAAGCCATTGATCACCGACCCTTTTAGCAATGACCTTCAAGAAGATCGCAGTCTCACCCAAGGTGACAATGGGTGGTTGTAGAACCACATTTTTGTAGTCTTGAGGGAATACGTGATGTGGTTAATATATATTTTTTCTATTATATTTTAACATACAAAAACTAACTGTGCTTTATAAACCCATTCACTTCACCAAATTCAATAGAACAAATTATACAACATCATAAATTGCACCGTTATAATGCATGGTTGTAACAACTACTTCGCAATAACTGATATTAATCAAATAGACAAAAAAACATATAGGAACATAGAATATCATCTAAAGACTTATTCTTTATTATGATGGATATTTTAATTAAATTCAATTCTCTTACCTGTGGACATACCTACAGGTTCTATTCACACTAAGATGATCGTTGCGCACTCAGTTGTAGATCCTTTCATTTGTTACAAAAGACAGGCACAAAAATAGCCCTTAACTATATAATTTAAATTCGATATGATCTTTCAATATAGCATTACATCCCTTTTTTATATTATTATATCATTACAAAATTATGGTCCAAATACCATGGGATTATCAAACAAGAAAAATACAACCCAAAACTATTACAAAAAGGAGGGGCTCTAACCCACCCTGAAGCCCTAAGATATGGCATAGTATATCCAAAATTATTTGTTGTGTGGTATACTTCACTGTCTGCTCCTCAAAATGCGTATATTTAGAAAAAATTGAGGCCAACTTGGGCTACACCCAACAGGTCCCCAACACTCACATGTGACTCATCTTCATTCACTCAACTAATTTACCCTTTTATATTTGCTACTATATTTTTGTAGATATTGTTGAATTTCTACAACACCTCTACAACCTGCTTCTTTTTACTACAGAATTCTTCCAAAACTACCTTTGTTACTTGTCTTGTAGTTTTCTTCAATGTTAACTCCTAATGTTGTTGAAGCTCCTGGAGCTTCCTGTCCACCTTTTCTGATAGCTGGAGATCCTCATCCAACAATGGTTGAGCTATCTCTATCAAAAGTTGCTCTTCCTTCCTGAGTTCTTCGATATGCTTTTTTAGTGTCTTGCCTTCACTGATCCTTTCTTACAGATAATTATAATCTACGGATAAATCAAATTCCCTAAGTGTGATGTTGGGCACTTAGAACAATAGATTAAATAATTTTCTATCACTTTCTCTAAGAATAAATAGACACACATAAATATAGAAGAACCTACTTGTGATCCAAGTGCTTCCTATTCTCCTTCTGTCGCTTCTAATATGGCATCCAATACAACTTAGATCGCCAGATTGATTCCTACAAGTATAAAAAGAGAACATAAAACAAATTGAAATATACAGATGCCTACTTATCTTAATCACTTAAATAGATTAAACATGAAACATATATATCATTCAAGGGTCCATTGCATCATAAATAGAAACATAAACAGATAGATACATGAGAAAATGAACAACAATATTTATTAAAGAGTAGAAGGGGGAGGTTACAAACAATGATCGATTTGATGTCACCAGCTCCATATTCATCCCAGCCTCATCAAATTCAACATCTCACTAGCAGCATATCACTTCTTTCGCTCTCTTAATTGAGAATCCCACAACATTTCTTTACCAAAATTCTTCCTTCCCTAGCACTAGGATCTTTGCTCAATTTATATGGAAACTAATGGTAGCTTCTCAATGAATGAATTTATAATAATATGAAATACATGTTTCCAAGTTCAGAGGTCTAAGATGGACGCTTGGATTCGAATTTTGACACATATGGACTCTTCTAGAAGGCACTGGCCATGTGAAGATTCTGGAAAAATGATAATTTCGCTCCCATTTGACCAACGCACCCTTGAATGTCGGGAAGTGCATTGCAATGCACCCTTGAATGTTGGGAAGTGCATTGCAGTGCACCTTTGAATGGAGGGTGATGCATATGCAACACAGTTAATCCCCTGAGAGGTAGTGTTGGTGAGCTTATAAGTGATATAAAATATACTTCAAACCTTCGAAATATCGCAATAGAAGCTATGAATGATTTTTTCTTCTCTTAGGGCATATATCAACTGAAATGTAAGGTGATGATGGACCCTATTTAATTTTTCCTAGGGATGATGTCTAGTTTGACCAAGTCATGGGGGATGATGCCCAAATTGACCTATAACATCCTTGCAAGCTTCTGCGAAACTAGAAATTTCTTCATTGTTGTCTTGATTTCCTCCAAATACTTCTTTTATTGGATATCTTCCTCTATCTTCTGTACATTTGGATCCTTCTGTACTGATTTCCAAATCTGCAAGGTCCAGTAATACTTTATACTCTCCCACTATTCTGGAGATGCCTACCATTGTAGCCTTTAGGTGAATATCCATCTGCTCTAGTATTTTTGGTGGCATGGTTGGTTGCATATTTATTTGCAACTCACTGATCTTGAGATCGTACTCAAATTTCACTTTGACAACCTTCTTCTTAAATTCCTTGATTGCAAGGCTGAGCTTCGTGAACTTTTCTTCTACTCATTCCTCCTCATGGACATCTATTTCCGTAACTTCTCTAGAAGTGGATTCAACCACTTCTTTCAGCCTATGATGTTGTTGTTCTGCCTACCCCTTATCCTTTATTTCTTCGTCAAGTTGTTTCTTCAGTGCTTCTAACTCTTGTTCTATGTGAACATTTAATTTTGATGTGCGCTTCTCCTGCTCCTTTAGCTCATGTATAATACCTTTATGCGGGTCATGCAATACCAGAATAGGTTGTGTTTCAATGTTCATATTAACCTTGTCCAATTTTTTTTCTTATTTCTTTGCTTCAATTGTGTCGACCTGTAGAGCTATGGAAGGTATATTCATGAGCCTCATCCCAAATTTTGTTTCTATCAATATGTTGTAGCCCCTACAACACCCTCAAAAAAGACCACCATTTCAAATTTTTGGAGCCCCTTAAAACTAAAGAGAAACTGTTAAGTTGCCAAGTCGTAGGTCGCAAAGTTACATTATTTATGAAAACCGCGACCTTGCGACCTTGCGACCCCGCGACCCCAGGTCGCCAGGTCGCCAAGTCGCAGGGTCGCAAATCCCCAAAATTAACGAAAAATGCAACCCAGCGACCTTGCGACCCAGCGACCCCAGGTCGCCAAGTCGCTAGGTTGCTAGGTCACAATTATCCAATTTTAATGAAAAGTGCGACCCAGCGACCTTGCGACCCCGCGACCCCAGGTCGCAAGGTCGCAAGGTCGCAAGATCGCAAAACTCTGGAATTAATCGATTTGCGACCCAGCGACCCGCATTAATTTCCCGTACGTGCGACCTTCTATATAAGGGAGGTCGCCAGGTCGCATTTTACACATTCAGCGATTTGAGAGAAAATGCCTCTGACAGCTCGACTGGCGCGATTTTCCCGGGTAAGTTGCCATTTCCTCCTGCTGTTTCCATTATGATGCATTTCTTACCAAACCCATGTCCCCTTAGGCCTTTAAATTGCCATTTGTCTGAGCTTTTATATTTTTTGGTGTTTTGTGAAACTGTTTGCTCCACAAATGTCCAAACCTCACCACTTTTCTGATTCAAACCCTCATGGCCTTGTCCCTTGCTCTTAAAACCATGCCTCAACTCTGCCTGGACCCAGCTAACTTTTAAATTCTCAAGAGGAGGCAGGAAAGAAGCTTACGGCCGCGCGCGCGCAAAAACCCCCCGGCAAGCCTTGTCGCGACCTGCGACCCAGCAACCTAGTCGCGAGGTCGCAGAGTCGCATTTTCTTAAAGTTTCTGGAATCTGCGACCCAGCGACCCAGCAACTTAGTCGCGAGGTCGCAAGGTCGCATTTTCCCCCTTTTTGAAGAGTTGCGACTGGTCGCCAGGTTACAAGATCGCATTTTTCCTTTGTGTTGGTAAATTGCGACTCAGTGACTCTGCGACCTAGTCGCAAGGTCGCAAAGTCGCACCTAAGCCTCTTCTTGCAATCCGCTACCCTGCGACCCAGTAAACCAGTAACCCAGTTTTACATGTGTCTCAGCTAAATTTCATCACTAAAATGTAACTGGTTTTATATCATCATGTCGTTCTTATCTTGGGATTCCTTTATGAATTTGACAGGTGAACTCCAAGAAGACATAGAGTGCATACCTGTTTTATCAGATTCTAGTGACATGGCGCCCCCGCTATCCCGGAAGAAGGGCAAGCAAGTGGTGGAAGAAATTGATGAGCTGGACGAGGTGTCCCCACCCCCAATATACAGGGATACACTATGCACATTTGCGAAAAATGACATCATGCGATGGTACCAAGTGTACCATGAGTTCGCCATGCCGGAAGAGGAATTTCCAGAAGACCTCCCAGACCGGGAAATATACTTGGCAGTCAAAAAGTCCAAACTACATCTGGCAGGGGCGCATCCAGCCATATTTCCATGTCCAGAGGTTATAGATTGGATCATACAAAAGACAGATCCCAAGAAGTTTGTGATCCGAGACAGTGAAGGCAGAGCTTTCACTACGCTCGTAGGCTCAGATGCCCACCTTTATTACTCATTGCCTCACCCAGATGAGCACTTCACACCAGAATGGGCTATTGCTCACGCTGTCCCGATAGTTGATACTATTAAACAATGGTGGGAGGAGCCCGAGAAATTTAAGGTCAAGAAAGACCAAGAATATCCGGTGGCCAGCCTGAGAAAGGTCTATAAATTAGTTGCCGCCATGCTTTGCAGGCTTTACGGGCGCCCGGACTGCTCCACTTTCAGCGGTAGTTGGGCTACTATCATGGAATATGTGACAACACATGGCACCCATTTCAACTGGGCCGGCATATTGATGACTTCAATGCAGACCAACTTGAACGCGACATTGGCCCCAGATGAGGGAATGCCTTCCGAATCTTACATGGCTTCTTACCTACTAGATGTTGTCTGCGCAAGAGTACACTTTGAGGGATGGGCACACAACTGGGATTCCGAGCAGTCTCGTGCAATTCATCTGCAAATCAGGGTATTCTGGGAGTCCAAATACAGACAGGATATAGATCAGATCTCCCAAGTATTTATCCCGTCTCTATATAGACACTTATTTGGCCAAGACGCCCCCTGCATGTCTTGGCGGGCCAAGGAGACTCTAGTCAAAGTGGCACACTGGTTCCCTTTCCCCGGATATACTTTCATCCGAGTCTTTGGATCCTACAAGGCACCACATACTATGCCTCGCTTTGTGACAGACAAAATGCTCATTCAGGAGGTATGCTTCCAAATGTCACAAGGCTTCTCCAGCGTCCTATCCAAAGGCAAAAATAAGCCGTGGCCCACGCTACCCCTCACCATTGGCGCATGCACAGTTAAATATTTCAGGGAAGTAGCAGCAGAGGGAGAAGAAATGAGAAGATATCAGCTTGGGGCGCTAGAGCACCGAACATATGACCCGGAGAGAATAGTTCTTGAACATTGCCTGAAAGCTAAATTCAAGTGGACTTATCAGCACATTGAGCGCCCGGCAGAAGATGAGAGAAGGAACTGGTATAACGCTAAAAGACAATTTTCTCCAGGAGTAGACGTGGTCCAAGAAGATCCAGATGATCAGAACCTAGAAGACACAAGTCGTCAGGTAGGAGGTTCCTCTTCCTCTTTACCCAAGAAATATCGGACCAACACAGGGCTTATTACATCTATCCAACAGAAGGAAGCAGAAGCAAAAGCCCAGCAAGAAAGGGGAAAGAAAATAAAAGAGGATGAGGAAGCATGCCAGAAGAGTGCAACGGCAACACAGAAGAAGAAGCAAGCCAAGGAGGCCAGGAAAGAGGAGGAGGAAAAGGAAGCACAGGCCGCAGCAGAAAGGGCACTCAAGGCAGAGCTGGACAAAGCAGAAGCTGAGCACCAAAAGAAGGCCGAATAGACTGTTGCAGCTGAGCAGAAGAAGAAGGCCGAAATAGAGGCAGCAGCAGAAGCTGAACGCCGGCGAAAGGAAGAAGAGGAAAAGAACACAGAAGAGAGGGAGGATGACATGCTGGACGACATCGAGGTAACTCCCCTCGATATACCTCTGGGTAGTACCAAGCTCGTTGATGTTAGATCCCCCCAGGGATAGGAAGAGGATGTATTTTACCTCACCAGACTCACATTCGATCAATTCTCTTTCAAAATCCGACAAGAGAAAAGAAGGTCACTAGCGCAAAGTCCCTCTGCCACATCCACAGTTGCAACAGGCAAAGACATAGTCCTTGATACCAGGACTAATCCTGTAATGATAGCATCGGCGGGTACTACCTTTGTAGCAGCCACGGAAGAGAACGTGACCATAATGAGCAGAGAAATAGTCTCTCTGCAAAATAGACTGCAAGCAGCTGAGCAGCGCGAGAAAAGAGCAGAGCAGGAGAAAGCCGAATTGATAGCGGAAGTGCAACAACTCCGAAACCAGATGCCACCGGTAAATGAAGTCCCACTGGCCATTTTCAATGAGTGTGAAGTATTAGAAGCAACCATGAGGCAGGTGTATGGAGAAATGCTCACCATCAAACAAACAGTCGCCCCACTGGTAAGAGCTCGTATAGAAACCAAGCGAAAGCACGAGCAGCTCAGGGAGGCCTCACAGGCCTTAGACAGAATGATGGGCTGGACAGTACAATACCCACAGGCACCTGAAAATCTGCCCAAGAGAGATTGGATTCACACGCAGGATGCGAAGGTTCAGCTCCATATGGCAATACAATCTAAAGACAAACTGTCTAAGGACCTGGACAAAGTAATGTCTTCCTACGACCACCTGATCAGTGGTATCGACTCAATGCACACTTTGCACCACATTCCGACGCTTGGGGCATTGGACGAAGAGAAATCCTGGGAACAAGTGGATCAGGACATCCAGTCATTTCTGTAGCCTATCAAGCAAGCCGCTGCTGCTCCCGAGCCCTCAGCATCTCAAGAACATCTGAGTCAGTTCATTGCCACTCCGGCTCGGATTTATACCAAGCTAGCCTCTCTCTCAAACCAGATCTCACAGAAAAGGGAAACCTTGGTGCCAAATTCTTTGGAATGCATGCATAGATTGAAGGAGGAGGTTTCTCTAATTTCCCCCATAGAGGCAGAGTACCGGACATGGAAAAATTTTCTCAAGGAACAGCAGATTGACACCCCTGACCTCAACATTGCGCATCCATCTCCGCAGCCCGGTAGCAGCAAGTCGTGAGCAGCAGTTAAAGGTAGGTCGCAGGTCGCGCCACCTGGACAGGTTGCAAGTTGCACTGTCTATCCAGGTCGCAGGTCGCACATTCCAGACAGGTCGCAGGTCGCAACCTCCTTAAGGTCGCAAGGCAACCCAACAGGTAGGTAGGCGAAGAGTCGGGAAGCCCAAAGGGCAAGTTTTGTGCTATAAAGCTCCCTACGGGGAAAGTGTAAAGAGGCTTTTCTTTTTGGAAAATCAAGAGCTACATGGCATTGTATTGAAAGATTATACACTTGAGCATATGAATATAGATTCTTGTTAAAACACCCTATGGTTATGATGTGTTTTGTTGTGCGAACACTCTGTGTATTCATTGTACAGTTTCAGAACATCCTATTATTAATGAAGCTGCACTCTTCATGTCATCATTTATGCGTCATGGCTATCTGTGTTGTATCAATGATGTTCATTTTATCATCTGTTCTATTAATGAATGTTAATGAACTATTTTGTTAGCATTTCGTTTTATCTTTCAGGAAGGAAAGGGTTATCTTATCATAAAGAACTATTTCTTTTATGATCAGACTACCTTATAAGCATTACCCCCAAAAGATGTGTTGCTAATGACATCTCTTGAGGTGTACGTGCTTTATCTATAATCTTGCTATTCATAGTGTTTGATTCGTGTTTAATACATCAATCCTGTATTCTGTATCATGTGAATAAGTGTATGTCCGCAGGTTCAAACAGGTTCTTTTGAGACCGAAGGGAAGTCGTCTTAAGTGGTAGCCGGACCCACACCCCGGACGGGATCCCTACTCCAAACGGTTCAAGGTCTAATTGGGACTTTCTACCGGGGAGATCCCCTACTATTGGCCGGACAAATTTTCCAGTCAACAGATTTGGCGCTCGAAGGAGGGCCTGATGGCAGCCTCCCAGCATACAACAAACTTTCCATCACAAACTCCCCAAGGGGAGGTCATAAACAATGAAACTGTCCCTCCCCCTCTAGAAGATATTCCAGAGAGGGAGACTCGATATTTTGAAATCACTAGGGCGCAGTTGAGAGCCTTGCGCCCAGCTGCCCGCGATCTTATCAACAACTTACGGTTTGCTCCAATCATGGAATACCTCGCCCATACTAGAAATCCTCCTGAGAACATCACCCGGAATGGTGCCCTTGCGAGTACCATACCCGAGCTCGTAAATCTCATGTTGGAAGACCTCGCAAATGCTGTTGAGGAAAATGACCCGATTCTCCAAGAGGGCGAAGAATTTGCTGACACCGAGCCTTTCCCTGACTCCCAGCCTAACCAGACTCGACAAAACAACAACCAGGCACACCCCCCACCCAGGGATGGTGAGGGAGACAGAGGCCGAGGAAATGTAGACGGGGGGAATAGGGCTCGTAGAAATGAAGGAGAAAGGAATAGAGCTCGCAGAAATGAAGAAGAAGGAAATAGAGGCCGAGGGGCCGGAGGTAGAGGAGACAGGGGCCGAGGCCAAGGAAACCAAGCTCGCAACCGTCACCCAAACCCAATGAGGCCTCCTGTACACAACTTGGGATATCTTAGAGATTTTCTTCACCGTGGGAGGAACCAAGACGAACACTCCCGTCACGAGTCAGAAGCATCGGTCTCAGGTTCGGGAGGCGAATCTGAACATGAGTTTAGGCAACACCAGCGGGCTAGGAGAGTGCAACCCCTAGCCTGGATGGCTCAATCCCCATTAAATCTTCTGGGCCCGCTCCAAGATCTGCCTAGGCATCCGGAGAAACATCTCCCTAAGTTCGACCCTGAGAAAGGCACCTTAGCCGAAGATCATATCAGCAGCTTCTATTTGTCTCTGCAAATCATGAGAGTCCAGTCCGATGATGTCGCATGTCGACTGTTTCCCCATACTCTCGAAAACAAAGCGGCCACATGGTACCGCTCTCTCCCCAGTGCCTCTATCACTTCATGGGACCAATTCCGTCGCATATTCCTGCAGAAGTTTTCAGAAGATAAAACTCCTTCCATGCTTCTCACGGAATTGAGCACCATCAAGTGTCATAAAAAGGAGAAGGTTAAGGACTTCAACCAGCGCTTCGCTACCATACTGCAGAAATTTCCCCCCAACCTAGCGTTGGATGACTCAATCACCATTGACTACTACACCAAGGCTCTCCCTAGGGACATTGTCGTTTTCGTCAAACGTGAAGCCCGCGCTACCCTTACGGCTAATTATGAGGCTGCTCTCGCCGTGGAGAAAGACATGCTTTCGATAGGAGCCATCGATCATGAAGGGAGAGATGATCACAAGCCTAACACCAAAAGAGGCCAGTCCTCCACTCCTAAGAACACCGATAGGGACAAAGATACGTTTGATTTTGAAAGCATGGCAAAAACCCTCAAGCTCTTAATGAATGAAGTCACTGACCTAAGGAGAAAGGGCACAGAAGCCACAACTAGCACTAAACCACCCAAACCTTTCTTCAGAAAAAGTAATCCCAACACTAACAGACCTCCGTCTAACCCGAATACCGCCCTCAATGTGGAAGAGATAGGGAAAGATAATTTATGTTCTTTCCATCAAGCTGCCCACTCTGAGAAAATGTGCCCTCAATGGATTGGAAGCATGACAGCAGTAGTTAATCAGCTTTTAGATGACCAAACTCCAGGGGATGTGATGGAGGATGATATTTCAGATCACGATGAGGATCCGCCCTCGAACAAAGAACCAGGATCCTCTATCCTTGCTTTTGACATAATCCGAGGTGGGGACCATCTTACCTCCATTGATATCAACATGGCAGATACTCCCAAAGACCAGCCCTTGCGGAATTATAGTCTAAGGAGCAAAGGACCTGTTCCCGAGCAATCTTATGAAGACAAGAAGAGGGATTTTCTAAGGAAAATTCTACCCCCAGGAAACGGAAAACAATCTGCTCCAGAGAAGCCCACCAACAACATTACCCGAACGAGTCAAAAGGGTAAGCTCTCGACAGAATCCTCCAAGACCTCTACCAAGCCTAACCCTCAAACAGAGTCTAGCTATAACATTGTTGAGGATATGAAAAATACAAGAGCAAACATTTCTCTCTACGAGCTGGCCCGCATTACTAACCAAAGGGAGCTCATTCTAAAGGCTTTCGCGAATACCTCAGCTACGAAGACTATGAGAAACACGTCTGCGCAAGCCGGTCCAGATGTACAGTCCATAGTAAACGCCATCAATACCAACTCAAGAGGATCCACACCTCCTTTCCTTTTGTCCATCGAGATTTTTAACTTCAATGTCCACAACTGTCTAGTCGACTCCGGTGCCTCAACAAACGTCATGCCCCTATCTGTCTGTAAGAAGCTAAACATTTGCCCAGAGAAGACTGACGCAAAGATCATACAGCTTGACAGATCACAAGTGCCAGCCGTAGGAGAGTTGAACAATGTCATCATCCGCCTGTCGTCAGACTCTAGGGTCCATCAATGAATTGACATTGTGATTGTCGACATCCCTGAAGCATATGGCCAATTGCTTAGCAGGGACTGGTCAAGCAAGTTGCAAGGCTATTTCGCCACCGACTGGTCCCACTTATGGCTTCCTTACAAGGGGCGGAATAATCAAATCAGGGTCGAAAGTGAACCATACATGAAACACACCGTGACTGATTTGGATGCCGTCAATGAACCCATCAGCTTTTCCCAGGAGGAACTTGGCATGTGTTTTCTGGAAGCTATATTCGGATGTTACCAACCCCCTCAGTCTTCCGTTGGTCCTGAGGTCCAATCTAAATTAGCACTAGTCACGGAGGAACAAGTCACCCCTGTCTCACCAACAACAGAAATCCCTCCGCAACCTATTACCCTGAAGGAGCCGGAAAGTGACCTGTGGACCTTGTATTATGATGGTTCTAAGACTCATGACGGAGCTGGCGCAGGTTGCATTTTTCTTGACCCTCACAAGAATAAGTTCTTAATCTCATTCCGGTTAGAGTTCCAGTGCACCAACAACACTGCTGAGTACGAGTCATTAATCCTCGGACTTAAGAAGGCACTGGATTTGAAGGTAAAATGTTTACAGGTAATTGGAGATTCTGAAATTATCACTCGCCAAGTACGCAACACTATTCATTGTTTATCTCCACATTTAAAGGCATATCAACAAGAGGTATGGCGATTGATTTCCGCTTTTGATGCATTTGGAATTAAATCTGTTCTTAGAATGCACAATGAAGCAGCTGATACTCTGGCTAATGCTGCTGCTAGATTTACCCCCTTAAGGGACGGTTTTTCTATTGAAGTTGTATATAGACCCTCTGTGCCAGAAAACATTTCTAATAAACGTGTTTTTAATGATGATCAACAGATTTTGGACTTTATGTGCAATGCTGAAGTATTCAAGGACGCGGCGATAGACGAGGAGGAGCATGAGCATGCTTTACAGAGAGAGAGTGATGAACGCAAAGAGAACATTATGCCCAAGGGGGTGGTGTCATTAGAAAAGCTCTTTGATCTACAAAGCCGATTCCGCAGGCCTCCGAACACCAAAGTGCAAAGTTCCATATTGGCACATCGGCAAGTGAACTTGGGATCAGATGAGAACCCAAAGTTCGTTAACCTCGGCAAATATTGTAGTGATGAGGAGGCACGGGCCTTCACCCAGTTATTCTGGAAGTATCGCGACGTATTTGCTTGGACATATGAAGATCTACGTACATACGATACCCGCATTATTCAGCATGTAATACCCATGAGGGAAGGCGTTAAACCCTTCCAACAGAAACTCAGAAAAGTGCATCCAGCTTTGGAGCCAATGATTCTAAAGGAACTTAAGAAGCTCTTGGATGCACGCATTATTTTCAAAGTTCGTCACTCCACGTGGGTGTCAAATTTGGTGCCCGTACGAAAGAAGTCTGGTGAGATCCGCTTGTGTGTAGATTTCCGTAATCTGAATCGAGCCTCAAACAAAGACAACTACCCGGTGCCCCCCATGGAACAAATATTACAAGCTGTGTCTGGATCTGAGATGTTCTCCCTATTAGATGGCTTCTCCGTCTATAACCAGGTGCTGGTAGCTGAACCAGACAGACTGAAAACCACCTTCCGGACAAAATGGGGAACCTTCCCTTTCAGACGCATGCCCTTTGGCTTGATCAATGCAGGGGAAAATTTCCAACGAGCCATGGATATAGCCTTCCGTGGTTTAATAGGGCAGAGCGTGGTGGTCTATTTGGACGACGTCACTGTGTTTTCAAAACGCAGGGGCGATCATTTACGCCACCTCAAGAAAATATTCGAGAGGTGCAGAAGGTACAGAATATCGCTCAACCCTAAAAAGAGCGTTTTCGCTGTGGCGGAGGGAAACTTGCTAGGCCACATTATCACTAAGCAAGGCATTGTGGTTGATGCAGAACGGGCGAAAGCCATTGCTCAGATTCCTCCCCCAAGCAACAAGAAAGTGATGCAATTTTTCCTGGGGAAAATCAATTTTGTCCGCAAATTCATCTCAGATTTCGCCCAGATAGTCAGGCCACTACAGGGAATGATTAAAAAGAATGCTTTATTCCAATGGAATCCCCCAGAGAGAGAGGCCTTCGATAAAATCAAAAGGGCTATAGCTGAAACTCCTTCCCTCCAAAGTCCAAATTTTGATAAAGGTTTCATCTTGTACACTTTTGCTTCAGACTCCTCGCTTGTGGCTGTCCTCACGCAGAAATATGGTAACAACGATGAACGGCCCATTTCTTTCATGAGTACTGGTTTACAAGGAGCTGAGTTGAATTACCCAGAAATCGAGAAACAAGCCTATGCGGTCTACAAGGCGGTAAAACATTTTAGGCCCTACATCTTAAAAAATCATGTCACGGTTTTTGTGCCACACCCAGCGGTCCGCTCACTTTTCGTGCAGCAGGAGTTAGGTGAAAGGCGGGGCAACTGGGTGGCGTGTTTGCAGGAATACGATTTAGAATTTAAACCGGCACATACCGTTAAAGGACAGGGCTTATGCCAAATGGCCGCGGAGGCTGCAAGTGCTCATGAAATTGAAGAGGAATGTTGGGAACAAGAGATCGACATGTATCAAAGTGACCATGTGCCCCAGCAAAGTAACCCTTCTTGGTATTCGGACGTTTCAAGATATTTGGCCCAAGGCACCATGGACCCTGCTCTTACTGCCTGGTAGAAACACGCAATAAGACTCAAGGCCGCATCTCACCAACTGATCCAAGGTAAGTTGTTCAAGAAACACCACAATGGGGTCCTGTTACGCTGCTTGGAAACTGACGAAGCGCAGAAAATCTTAACTGAGCTGCATGACGGACCAGCTGGAGGTCATTTTTCCGGAGATATGACTGCCCATAAGATAATGCACGCAGGATACTATTGGCCTACTCTTTTTAGAGATGCGCATGCATATGTTCGGAAATGCATTCAGTGCCAGAAATTCGCCAACCGAGAAGCACGGCCAGCCACCCCCTTACTCTCAGTAGCAGTAGAGGAACCTTTCCAATAGTGGGGTTTGGATGTAATTGGTGAAATCACACCTCACTCTTCTAAACAACATCGGTATATCCTTACAGCTACTGATTACTTCACCAGGTGGGTCGAGGCAATGCCTTTACGCCGAATCAACAATCAAGAGGTAATAGAATTCCTCACGCATTCAATCATGACCAGGTTTGGCGTTCCGACTTCTTTAGTTTTTGATAATGCTACTTATTTCTCATCTTTTAAATTATATGATTTTGCGCTGGAAAATGGTATTATTCTGAAACATTCTGCAAATTACTATCCCCAGGGAAATGGATTAGCTGAGTCCACTAACAAGAATCTTATCCGTATTATTAAGAAGACTCTGCTATCCCACCAGCGCAACTAGCACAATGCCCTTCACAATGCACTGTGGGCTGACCGTATCACTCCCAAGTCCTCTTTAGGCACCTCCCCATTTTTCCTCGTGTATGGAAAAGAAGTTGTTCTCCCTCCTCATCTATCTCTCCCGGCCCTCCAACTGTCCCAAGAATGTCATGGTACCCCGTGTCCCACCTTACAGACTCGAATCGATACCTTGCTGAAATTGGAGGAAGAAAGGAAAAAGACCCGGGAAAAGTTTGCCATCCATCAGAGCCGAATCAAAAGATGGTTTGATAAAAAGTCCACAGGGAACAAAAATTTTGAAGTAGGAGAGCTGGTCCTTAAGTGGGATAAAGCCCATGAGGAAAAGGGGAAGCATGGCAAGTTCTAAGCACTTTGGAGAGGCCCTTTCCAAATTAATGAGAAGATAGGATCACACACATTCAGATTGCAAACCCTTGATGGACGAGTCGAGGTCCTCCCGGTAAACGGGCATGACCTCAAACACTATTTCACTTAGCAGCCCTTAGAGGGCTATCTTATTTTGTACCATAGTTTCTTGTCTCACCTTTGTTTCAAAAAAAAAAAAATTAATAAAATAAAATAAAATAAAATAAAAGTTTAAGGAAGGATTTGTTAGAGCCACGCAATTGGCATACTGCAACAGGTTCTACGCTGATGGAAAGCCTTTTCCGATAAACTCGAAGGCGGAAAAAGCTTGCTCGTTCTCCGCATCTAAAGGTAGCATATCACCGAGCTCGAGTCATCAAGCGGGAAAGCTTACCTTGCCAGTCTGAGAGGGTGTCCGCAAAAGAAAATGTAGTGTAATTGGTAACCAAACCAGAAGGGAAAAGAGGTACTCTATGCTATGACAGGGTATCTGGGAAAAACCAAAGTCCTCATGCCAGACCAGGAACAACCTCTCTGCAAGAAAAATAAGTCGGGATCCCTCATCCGCCCAGGCTAAATTGCCATCTCAAATAAGTGCCACGAGCACATCTAAATAAGTGCCTCAGGCACATTCAAAATAAGTGCAATAGCACACTAATAAAGGGTAAAGGATTGAGAAAGGCTTCCTGCGTAGAGAGGTGATGTAACGACTCCGCCGGGACCGAGAGGTTCGCTGGCAGCGAAGCAACACGATGAGGACAAAATAATTGTACCAAACCCTGTAGCCGCCTGAATTTCTCCAACCCTTCCAGTCCGGAGACCTGAAGAAATGAATTTGGTTGAATGGCGCCCAAACAGGCTAGCAGATTGAGCAACCCAGCTAGGTGCCAAAAGTTAGGAGATGTCAACCACAAGGTAAAAGAAAACAGTCAGCATAGGCCCCTCCCTCCCCCCGCCAAGACTAACCATTAGCAGAGACTCTGAGTTCGTCCAGTGAATCGCCATTTGTTGTAGCCCCTAAAACACCCTCCAAAAAGACCACCATTTCAAATTTTTGGAGCCCCTTAAAACTAAAGAGAAACTATTAAGTCGCCAAGTCGTAGGTCGCAAAGTTAAATTATTTATGAAAACCGCGACCTTGCGACCTTGCGACCCCGTGACCCCAGGTCGCCAAGTCGCAGGGTCGCAAATCCCCAAAATTAACGAAAAATGCGACCCAACGACCTTGCCACCCAGCGACCCCAGGTCGCCAAGTCGCTAGGTCGCTAGGTCGCAATTATCCAATTTTAATGAAAAGTGCGACCCAACGACCTTGCGACCCCGCGACACCAGGTCGACAGGTCGCAAGGTCGCAAGGTCACAAAACTCTGAAATTAATCGATTTGCGACCCAGCGACCCACATTAATTGCCCGCACGTGCGACCTTCTATATAAGGGAGGTCGCGAGGTCGCATTTTACACATTCAGCGATTTGAGAGAAAACGCCTCTGACAGCTCGACTGGCGCGATTTTCCCGGGTAAGTTCCAATTTCCTCCTGATGTTTCCATTATGATGCATTTCTAACCAAACCCATGTCACCTTAGGCCTTTAAATTTCCATTTGTCTGAGCTTTTATATTTTTTGGTGTTTTGTGAAACTGTTTGCTCCACAAATGTCCAAACCTCACCACTTTTCTGATTCAAACACTCATGGCCTTGTCCCTTGCTCTTAAAACCATGCCTCAACTCTACCTGGACCCAGCTAACTTTTAAATTCTCAAGAGGAGGGAGGAAAGAAGCTTACGGCCGTGCGCGCGTGAAAACCCCCCGGCAAGCCTTGTCGCGACCTGCGACCCAGCGACCTAGTCGCAAGGTCGCAGAGTCGCATTTTCTTAAAGTTTCTGGAATCTGTGACCCAGCGACCCAGCGACTTAGTCGCGAGGTCGCAAGGTCGCATTTTCCCCTTTTTTGAAGTTGCGACCCAGCGACCCAGCGACCTGGTCGCCACTTCGCAAGGTCGCATTTTTCCTTTGTGTTGGTAAATTGCGACTCAGCGACTCTGCGACCTAGTAGAAAGGTCGCAAAGTTGCACCTAAGCCTCTTCTTGCAATCCGCTACCCTGCGACCCAGTAAACCAGTAACCCAGTTTTACATGTGTCTCAGCTAAATTTCATCACTAAACTGTAACTGGTTTTATATCATCATGTCATTCTTATCTTGGGATTCCTTTATGAATTTGACCGGTGAACTTCAAGAAGACATAGAGTGCATACTTGTTTTATCAGATTCTAGTGACATGGCGCCCCCGCTATCCCGGAAGAAGGGCAAGCAAGTGGTGGAATAAATTGATGAGCTGGACGAGGTGTCCCCACCCCCAATATACAGGGATACACTATGCACATTTGCAAAAGATGACAGAATGCGATGGTACCAAGTGTACCATGAGTTCGCCATGCCGGAAGAGGAATTTCCAGAAGACCTCCCAGACCGGGAAATATACTTGGCAGTCAAAAAGTCCAAACTACATCTGGCAGGGGCGCATCCAGCCATATTTCCATGTCCAGAGGTTATAGATTGGATCATACAAAAGACGGATCCCAAGAAGTTTGTGATCCGAGACAGTGAAGGTAGAGCTTTCGCTACGCTCGTAGGCTCAGATGCCCACCTTTATTACTCATTTCCTCGCCCAGATGAGCACTTCACACCAGAATGGGCTATTGCTCACGCTGTCCCGATAGTTGATACTATTAAACAATGGTGGGAGGAGCCCGAGAAATTTAAGATCAAGAAAGACCAAGAATATCCGGTGGCCAGCCTGAGAAAGGTCTATAAATTAGTTGTCGTCATGCTTTGCAGGCTTTACGGGCGCCCAGACTGCTCCACTTTCAGCGGTAGTTGGGCTACTATCATGGAATATGTGACAACACATGGCACCCGTTTCAACTGGGCTGGAATATTGATGACTTCAATGCAGACCAACTTGAACGCGGCATTGGCCCCATATGAGGGAATGCCTGCCGAATTTTACATGGCTTCTTACCTACTAGATGCTGTCTGCGCAAGAGTACACTTTGAGGGATGGGCACACAACTGGGATTCCGAGCAGTCTCGTGCAATTCATCTGCAAATCAGGGTATTCTGGGAGTCCAAATATAGACAGGATATAGATCAGATCTCCCAAGTATTTATCCCGTCTCTATATAGACACTTATTTGGCCAAGACGCCCCCTGCATGTCTTGGCGGGCCAAGGAGACTCTAGTCAAAGTGGCACACTGGTTCCCTTTCCCCGGATATACTTTCATCCGAGTCTTTGGATCCTACAAGGCACCACATGCTATGCCTCGCTTTGTGACAAACAAAATGCTCATTCAGGAGGTATGCTTCCAAATGTCACAAGGCTTCTCCAGCGTCCTATCCAAAGGCAAAAAGAAGCCGTGGCCCACACTACCCCTCACCATTGGCACGTGCACAGTTAAAGATTTCAGGGAAGTAGCAGCAGAGGGAGAATAAATGAGAAGATATCAGCTTGGGGCGCTAGAGCACCGAACATATGACCCGGAGAGAATAGTTCCTGAACATTGCCTGAAAGCTAAATTCAAGTGGACTTATCAGCACATTGAGCGCCCGACAGAAGATGAGAGAAGGAACCGGTATAACGCTGAAAGACAATTTTCTCCAGGAGTACGATCCAGATGATCAGAACCTAGAAGACACAAGTCGTCAGGTAGGAGGTTCCTCTTCCTCTTTACCCAAGAAATCTTGGGCCAACACAGGGCTTATTACATCTATCCAACAGAAGGAAGCAGAAGCAAAAGCCCAGCAAGAAAGGGAAAATAAAATAAAAGAGGATGAGGAAGCACGCCAGAAGAGTGCAACGGCAACACAGAAGAAGAAGCAGGCCAAGGAGGCCAGGAAAGAGAAGGAGGAAAAGGAAGCACAGGCCGCAGCAGAAAGGGCACTCAAGGCAGAGCTGGACAAAGCAGCAGCTGAGCGCAAAAAGAAGGCCGAACAGACTGCTGCAGCTGAGCAGAAGAAGAAGGCCGAAATAGAGGCAGCAGCAGAAGCTGAACGCCGGCGAAAGGAAGAAGAGGAAAAGAACACAGAAGAGAGGGAGGATGACATGCTGGACGACATCGAGGTAACTCCCCTCGATATACCTCTGGGCAGTACCAAGCTTGTTGATGTTAGATCCCCCCAGGGACAGGAAGAGGATGTATTTGACCTCACCAGACTCACATTCGATCAATTCTCTTTCAAAATCCGACAAGAGAAAAGAAGGTCACTAGCGCAAAGTCCCTCTGCCACATCCACAATTGCAACAGGCAAAGACATAGTCCTTGATACCAGGACTAATCCTGTAATGAGAGCATCAGCGGGTACTACCTTCGCAGCAGCCATGGAAGAGAACGTGACCAGAATGAGCAGAGAAATAGTCTCTCTGCAAAATAGACTACAAGCAGTTGAGCATCGCGAGAAAAGAGCAGAGCAGGAGAAAGCCGAATTGATAGCGGAAGTGCAACAACTCCGAAACCAGATGCCACCGGTAAATGAAGTCCCACTGGCCATTTTCAATGAGTGTGAAGTATTAGAAGCAACAATGAGGCAGGTGTACGGAGAAATGTTCACCATCAAACAAACAGTCGCCCCATTGGTAAGAGCTCATACAGAAACCAATCGAAAGCACGAGCAGCTCAGGGAGGCCTCACAGGCCTTAGACAGAATGATGGGCTGGACAGTACAATACCCACAGGCACCTGAAAATCTGCCCAAGAGAGATTGGATTCACACGCAGGATGCAAAGGTTCAGCTCCGTATGGCAATACAATCTAAAGACAAACTGTCTAAGGACCTGGACAAAGTAATGTCTTCCTACGACCACCTGATCAGTGGTATCGACTCGATGCACACTTTGCACCACATTCTGATGCTTGGGGCATTGGACAAAGAGAAAGCCTGGGAACAAGTGGATCAGGACATCCAGTCATTTCTGCAGCCTATCAAGCAAGACGCTGCTGCTCCCGAGCCCTCAGCATCTCAAGAACATCTAAGTCAGTTCATTGCCACACCGGCTCGGATTTATACCAAGCTAGCCTCGCTCTCAAACAAGATCTCATAGAAAAGGGAAACCTTGGTGCCAAATGCTTTGGAATGCATGCATAGATTGAAGGAGGAGGCTTCTCTAATTCCCCCCATAGCGGCAGAGTACCGGACATGGCAAAATTTTCTCAAGGTGCAGCAGATTGACACCCCTGACCTCAACATTGCGCATCCATCTCCGCAGCCCGGTAGCAGCAAGTCGTGAGCAGCAGTTAAAGGTAGGTCGCAGGTCGCGCCACCTGGACAGGTCGCAAGTCGCACTGTCTATCCAGGTCGCATGTCACACATTCCAGACAGGTCGCAGGTCGCAACCTCCTTAAGGTCGCAAGGCAACCCAACAGGCAGGCAGGCGAAGAGTCGGGAAGCCCAAAGGGCAAGTTTTGTGCTATAAAGCTCCCTACGGGGAAAGTGTAAAGAGGCTTTTCTTTTTGGAAACTCAAGAGCTACATGGCATTGTATTGAAAGATTATACACTTGAGCATATGAATATAGATTCTTGTTAAAACACCCTATGGTTATGATGTGTTTTGCTGTGTGTATTCATTGTACAGTTTCAGAACATCCTATGATTAATGAAGCTGCACTCTTCATGTCATCATTTATGCATCATGGCTATCTGTGTTGTATCAATGATGTTCATTTTATCATCTGTTCTATTAATGAATGTTAATGAAATATTTTGTTAGCATTTCGTTTTATCTTTCAGGAAGTAAAGGGGTATCTTATCATAAAGAACTATTTCTTTTGTGATCAGACTACCTTATAAGCATTACCCCCAAAAGATGTGTTGCTAATGACATCTCTTGAGGTGTACGTGCTTTATCTATAATCTTGCTACGCATAGTGTTTGATTCTTGTTTAATACATCAACCCTGTATTCTATATCATGTGAATAAGTGTATGTTCGCAGGTTCAAACAGGTTCTTTTGAGACCGGAGGGAAGTCGTCTTAAGTGGTAGCCGGACCCACACCCCGGATGGGATCCCTACTCCAAACGGTTCAAGGTTTAATTGGGACTTTCTACCGGGGAGATCCCCTACTGTTGGCCGGACAAATTTTCCCGTCAACACAATATTTATTGCTGGATTTGTTGGCTTATTGATGTTGGTTTTCTAGCTGTGTAGGCTAGAATATTTAGCTCTATAATTCTCTTCTCAACACCTTTCAAGAATGCGTCGTAGCAATCCTCAATTCTACCTCATGATTCCTCAACCTCTTATTGAAAATTTTCACTAATTTTGTATGTGTTCCCATCAGTAAGGACCAATGGCATTGTGCCCTTTGACTTATCAACCTTCTGCTTCTTCTTACTCCTCAGGGAAACTTGGTTGTGCATCTTCCTTTTTCCTTTTTTTGTCACTGTATTTTCTTGTCCTATTTATTTCCTCCAAGAGGATCAATGCCTCCAAGAGGATATAGTTGACCCTCATTATGCTCCTACTCCTAATATTTCTCCTGATCTTCTTTTTCATTTTCTTTTCTGCTTGGGCCTCCATGTTCTAATGTTTCTTCATGCTTCTAAATACCCACTACCTCCTCCTCCACTGCAGTCATCCACTTTGTGGGCCATTATTGTGTCAATATGGAAAGGTCATCTTCCATCACTAAGTATGGCATAGGATGTCATGTCTTCATTGTATACTTTCAAACCTACACATATATTCTATGGAAGCCCACCTTGAACTTAAAAACTGTGTTATATTTCTAGTACAAGCTTGGTGACATCCGAGGATGTTGGATCACCACCATATGTATATCTATATGGTACAATACAAAGAAAAAATTGTTCTCCTATTTTCTTTATTTCTTTTTAGTATGCCACAATGAGGCATATTGCGATGCTTCACATACATCGGTGTCTACCGAAGAAAATTTTGTTTCCTCTGGTTCTTTCCATGCCATTAGTGCGATGATCAAAATCATCCATGTGTAGTTAAAGGTTAAACCTTTTTCTTAGGCTTTGTGGCAATCCTTTAGAAACTCCCTACACAGAACGACCCAATTGTATTGGACTTCGTTGTTGCATTGCAAAGCTAGTGAAACTACTACTATAGGGACTTCATTTGCTCGGTATTTCCACATATTATTCCCAGCCAAGATATGTGTGGTGAAGTCTACTCCTTGTTCCTTTATCAAATTTATGTCGTACCCTCGCTTTTCCTTGGCAAATTGGAACTCATCCTTCATGC
>JAXQQM020091840.1:0-39871 GCA_034641835.2 Pinus albicaulis | reverse complement strand
AATCATTGACATTACCAATCCAAATACCAAAACAAACTACTTTGCACACTGGAACAAAGGTATGGTAAATAAATAAAACTATAAATAAACTAGAAGTATGGTAAATAATGAAAACCTCTTTTTATATTTACTCCATAAGCCTCTTTCTAATTACAAAAACTCAAAAATATGGTTTTATTTAGGTGAAGCCTATGGGCCAAATATCTTGGGAAAAATTATTATTAATACCATGGGCCAAATACCATATTTATAAAAGAGGTATGGTAAATAAATAAATATAAAAGAGGTAAATAAATAAAAATATATCAAATAGGATTAGGAATCAATATCTAATTATATACAAAGCCTATTGGCCAAATACCATGGTAAATAAAAAATGTATGGTAAAAAAATACAATTATAAATAAACAAGAGGTATGGTAAATAAATAAAATCACTTTTTATATTTACTCCATAATCTTCTTTGTATTTACAAACACTCAAAAAAGAGGTTATATTTAGGTGAATCCTAAAGAGGTTTTATTTAGGGAGAGAGAGAAGGATGGAGAGAGAGAGTGTATATGTTTAAGGGTGAGATAAATATACAAAGGAGAGATGGAGAGAAGGGGGAAGAGAAGGAGATAGAAGGATATAGGGAGGGATATAATAGCATAGTTGGAGAGAGGGAGAGAGAGAGAGTATTGGAAGGGAGAGAGAGAATACATATAGAGAGAGAAAGAAAGAGAGAGAGAGAGAGTGATGGGGGAAGTGAGAGGGAGGTGGGAGAGAGGAATGAAGAGTGAGAGGGAGAGAGAGGGAGAGGAGTGAGGGAGGTAGATAATGGTAAGAGAGGGAGATAAACTAAAGGAGAGGGGAGAGGAGGAATGAAGAGTGAGTGAGAGAGAGGGAGGGAGAGGGAAGGAGAGGAGTGAGGGAGGTAGAGAAGGGTAAGAGAGGGAGAGGGAGACACAGATGAAGGGGGGAGAGAGAGAAAGGGAGAGGGAGGGAGGAATAGAGATGGAGGTAGGAGAGAAAGGGAAAAAAAAAGGGGAGCGAGGGAGCGATAAAGAGATGGAGTTGGAGGGAAGAATAAATACATAGAGAGTGACAAGTGGAGGGAGAGACGGATTGAAAAGGGAGAGATGGAGAGAGAGAGGGAGGGAGACAGAGAGTGTGTATATTTAGGGGTGGGATAAAGATACAAAGAAGGAGAGATGGAGAGAAGGGGGAAGAGAAGGAGATAGAAGGATGTAGGGATAGATATAGTAGCATAGTTGGAGAGAGAGAGAGAGTGTGTGTGTGATGGGGGAAGAGAGAGGATTGGAGGGCAAAGAGAGAGTGAGAGAGAGAGAGGATTAGAGGGGAGAGATAGAGAGATATATATATGGGGGAAGTGAGAGGGAGGTAGGAAAGAAAGGGATAGAGAGGAAGGATGAGAGAGAGGACTTGGGAGAAGAGGAGAGTGATGGGGAAAGAGAGAGGATTGGAGGGCAGAGAGAGAGAGAGTAATCGGGGAAGAGAGAGGGAGGTAGGAGAGAAAGGAAGGACGAGAGAGAGGAGAGAGGGATGGATATAGAGATGGTGTTGGAGGAGGAGAGAAGGAGGGAAGATGAAATGCATAGAGAGTGAGAAGTTGAGAGAGAGGGGAAGTGACAAGAGAGATATGGAGAGAGAGAGAGTAATAAAATGGGATTAGAAAACAACATTTACACTAAAATCAATGCATTTAGTGCAACCAATAAAATATGATTGGAAATCACCATATACACTGATAAGAAAGAGATAGAGAGAGGGAGTGATAAGGAAGATGGAGAGAGAGGGAGAGATGACAATAAGAGGAAAGAGAGATAGAAGCGGGGAAGAGGGAGAGGAGGGGAAGATAGAGCTATAGATGAAAGGTGAAGAGATGGAAGAAGAGAGAGATGGAGAGAGGGAGGGAGGGACGAAGAGATTTAGTGAGAGAGCATGTGTGTATGGGGGATGAGATAGAGAGACAAATAAGGAGAGATAGAGGGATATTTCTTGCACTAGATGCATTTATTTTAGTGTAGATTTTGATTTCTAATGATATTTGATTGCTTGCACTATATGCATTGATTTCAATGTAGATCATTTCTAATCCTATTTGATTGCTTGCACTAAATGCATTGATTTCATTGTAGATGGTCATTTCTAATCCTATTTGATTGATTTCACTAGATGCATTGATTTCAATGTAGATTATTTATAATCCTATTTGATTTCTTGCACTAAATGCATTGATTTTAGTGTAGATGGTGATTTATAATCATATTTAATTGCTTGCAGTAGATGCATTGATTTCAATGTAGATGGTGATTTCTAATCCTATTTCATTTCTTACACTAGATGCATTGACTTTAGTGTAGATATTGATTTCTACTGATATTTTCCATTTCTTGCACTAGATGCATTGATTTCAATGTAGATGATTTCTAATCCTATTTCAATACTTGAACTAAATTCATTGATTTCAATGTAGATGGTGATTTCTAATCATATTTAATTTCTTGCACTAGATGCATTGATTTCAATGTAGATGTTGATTTATAATTACATTTTATTGCTTACACTAGATGCATTGATTTCAACGTAGATGATTTCTAATCCTATTTGATTTCTTGGACTAGATTCATTGATTTCAATGTAGATGATTTCTAATCCTATTTTATTGCTTGCACTAAATGCATTTATTTCATTGTAGATGGTGATTTCTAAACATATTTAATTGCTTGCACTAGATGCATTGATTTCAATGTAGATGATTTCTAATCCTATTTAATTTCTTGCACTAAAGGCATTGATTTCAGTGTAGATGGTGATTTCCAATCAAATTTGATTGCTTGCACTAAATGCATTGATTTCAGTGTAGATGTTGTTTTCTAATCCTATTTTCTTACTTTCACTAGCTGCATTGATTTGAGTGTAGATGTTGATTTCTAATCCTATTTGATTGCTTGCATTAGAAGCATTGATTTCAGTGTAGAATTTGTTTTCTAATCTTATTTTATTTCATGCATTAGATTTGATCCCTCTCAGAGCTTGATAGATCCCACATAAATCTAGAGTTATGTTGGATCTTCAACAACCCAAATTCATTATATTAACAAATTGTAATACAACTTTCTAGGGCTCCCATACTAGGGATAATGACCCACATACATCCACTTATATAAGAATAAAAACTAGTTCTTTGTTGTCAACATTAACTATGACCACTATATTTCCCTGAACAAGATAAACTAGTTGTCTAGCTTAGGCAATTCATAATCACAACTCCTCTTGTCATATCTTGAACACAATTGTTGGTATGTCTACTCCCAATTTGTATTTCATGCCTCTATCAATGGTCCTACTCCTTTAGGTCACTGAACACGACTTACAAATTCTCCATCTAGCTAATCATTCATCCATCAATGCATCAACACTTAGGGTCTTCTATTGAGTTGTTCACAACCTTTTTTGTGAACAACTCTCAACTTCCCACTATTGCTCCTCACATCCTTTGGGAATTCTTTCCTCTAATGTTTTTTTTCATTTCTCCAATGAAGAAAAACATTAGGTCTAATAGTTTCCACTTATCACTACAAGATGTCCTTCTCCAACAACTAACTTGGGCTAACTCACTTAGTTGTCCTATGTCCTTCAAGGTGTCAACACTAGAGCCTCCAACCTTCACCCTCCTTACAACTACCAATGTCCTTCTTGGAAACTAATCTAGGGCAAAGTTTAACACTTAATTGTTTCCCTCCAACAATATCAATATGCCCAATACAAATTTTTCCTCCTCTAGGATTATATATCCACTAGAAAAACATCATAGCAAGTGAACAACCACAGCTTAACATTTTTTGGTCCTTCTTGCCCTTGATTTTTGTGTTTTCCTCTCCAATATCGACCCTCTATTTAGGGTATACTGTAACCATTGTTACAACCATCTTCTTGTCCATATATTCTACCAAATTATATGACTTATATTCCCAATTTGATCCTCCAAACTGGTTGTCCCTTATGCACCTTACGACCCTTCTGTTTAGGCTCTCGGACGCTCCAAAAGTATGTTACAGGTATGTGGCCTAGAACTAGGGAATAATAGAAGTTCAAAACTGATATTTTGAGAAGAATATTATTTAAAGTTGGCACAAAAAAACCCTGCTCGACTCCCTCTTTGACTAGTTGCTACTTCTCCTAATGTGACTCAACAAGTCATGAGAAAATATCCAAAAGAATATTCTTCCTCCTTCACTTGGCCTCCTAGATTTTCCGCCTATTTCAAGGAGATGACTTGTGATGTTTAAAACTGTGGATGATCCAAATGATCCTCAAATGAATTATATTTATATATTTCCATATGTGTTGTCTTTCCCTTCCAAGAGGGGTCTTTAAAATTAAGGCTTAATTAAATATTATGACAATCTTCCCTCTTGAAAAACATAATTTTTTTTTTCTCTCAACCATAAGGTGTCTATTGGTGCTAAAACTGGCCCTTTGATCCTTTAAGGGTGAAATACAATATCCAAGTTCAAAGTGTCAAAATACATGCATGCATTCACACCCATAAGCTTGGGTGCAAATCCCACACGCTTGGGTTCTTATCCCACAAGTGACTTTGTTGTGCCAATTCCTCCACAACCCTATAGCCTAGGGTTTGGAGTACCTCAAAATCTACCAATATCAACACTATCTATTAGCGAGGGAGGTGCTTCTAGCATTGGAAAATATCCATCATTATCACTGGAAACACTAACCCATTTGGCATCCATCAATGCAGCATATTTTGTAGAATGAACCATGCTATCTTAGTAGTGCCTCTGCCTCATCTCATATGAACCTGAATATCTCAACACTTCCATAAGGTTTCTTCCTCTAAAGTTAGACTCCCTCTGAGTATACATTATCTTAACTGACTCAAACTAATACTGATCTCGTGCCCTACAAAGTTATTCCAAGTGGTAGTCAAACATGGACCATCATCACCGCAACTCAATCCTGAAAATACTCATCCTCTTGGATTAAACACAACTTGTGCACATCCCTAAAATCACTGATATGTAGTATCATGATCCAATCAATAAACTATCCTGCCAACATGTATTCAATCACATGAAGCAATCTTGATCATATTGATCTTTTCCATGCCAAATAAATCCTCGAGTTGTCCCAATGATCCATGGAAAGTCATAGGAAGTCCATGATCAAGAATATTCCCTAAAAAAACTATTGTTCACCAGGTTTACCACCAATCTATCCAAAATCCCAGCCAATCTTTTTTCCAAGCCAATCAAGGTCACATATCCACGTCTTTATTTTAAGCCTCTGCTCCATGATCTAGACAATATCAACTCCCTCTTTGCTGCTTCGCTATGTAGACTCTGATTCATTGGCCCTTCAGAGTAGCTTTGATCTCATGTTGATTTTCCACAACACACGATTTTAGGTTAGGGTATGAGAATCATTGACACAACCAATCTAAATACCACAACAAACTACTTTGCACAACAAAAACAAATATAGCACTAAATCTATGAGTACATAAAATATAGACAAATTTTTACAATTTTCAACAACCCAAATTTGTTACATTAACAAAATATAATACAATTTTCTAGGGCTGTCGTACCAAGGATAATGACCCCCATACATCCACTGATACAATAATACAAATTATAACTTTGTTTTCAACAACTATGACAACCAAACAACCCTACAAGTTACACTAACAATATAGCTAATGTAGTGCATAATCACAACTCCTCTTGTAGTATCCTGAATGCAAATGGTCATATGTTTGCTCCAAATTTGCAACTCTTTCCTCTATGAATGGTCCTACTTCTTTATTTCACTGAAAAGAACTTTCAAATCTACCCTCTAGATGATCATTCATTCGTTAATGCATCAAAAATTAACGTCTTTTGTTGTGTTGTTCACAACTCTGTTTGTGTACAACTCTCAACTACCCACTATTACTCATTAGCTCCTTTGCGATTTATTTTCTATAATGTATTCTCATGTTACTCCAATGAAGAAAAAAATTAGGTTGTGTTGTAGCAGCTACAACCACCCTCCAATTTGTTTCCATTGTTTAGTGCAATATTCCTATTTTAATAGGAATATTCAATTTCATTTTGTTTTCCTTGTTCAAAGAATAATTATGTAAAGGAGGGTAATTAAACTCCTAATGGAAGAATAAATCCATTCCTAATGTGAAAAAGGGTAAATCTGGGCCACTTTAATAAACACACTTAAGTGTAAAAAGAACAAATCCACTTGACTAGGTCAATCTTGACCATATCTACAACACAGTATTGGAGCAATGCTCATCAATGAGGCACAGTGTAATTCTAGAAGGAGGTATCTTGTGTGAAAGATATAAGTTGATGAAGGTGGTTTAGGGTTTTGGCAAGCTCTAATCTTATAAAAGGAAGGGGAAGGCGACATATGGAGGTTTCTCATGATTTGATTTCTGATTTTTTGTCTATTTAGACACATAGCCTTCTTGGCTGTTTAGCCTAGATTGCATATGTTGTTTAGCATTGGAATTTCTTATTCAAGAGTTCCATCTCTTCCCATTGAGGAGCTCTTGGGATAGCTTGTATTTCTTGTCCACTATCTGGTTGGAGACCAATCTTCTACTTCCAACTACAATGCAAATCCAGTGAGGGTTTTCTTGCTTTTGTAAGCTGCAACAAGTGGAACTCTAGATCTGTTCAGATCTAGCTTGTATTGGAGCCTCTTCTTAGTGAGTGTGTATTTTAACCTCCTGGAAGAGTGCATCCACTATTTGAGCTTTAGTTTTTCATCTTGGCATCAGGCCAACCCAGTTATTCAAGCTGTAGCATAGTCTCCCTTGAGGGATTGTGTTATTCTCAGTGGATATTAGATCTCTTCAGATCTAAGTCATTATAGTGCTCTTTTTCAGTGGAGGAGGCCTCTTCTCTATTGGAGGGAGTGTATTGGAGTGCATGAGCTTCAGTTTCTAATCTTGGAATGTGGCCATCAACTTTCTATCCCCTACAGTGCAGTTTCTACTCTAGATCTGCGTTATTCTTGTAGGTGGTGTTGCAGGGAGTTTTGGTGCACCATTTGGAGAGCTAGTTCCTGAGTGTTGGGGATCTTCCCTTCACTTTGAGATCCAATGGAGGATATCTACACATTGTACTTTTCAGATTTGATTTGCATAATCTGAATACTTCTGCATTTCTGAATATTTCTGCTGATCTGCTTTCTTAGATCTCAGATCTAATGCTTATGCTTGGTGTAAACCCCGAAATTCCAAGGGGATCTGAAAGAGGAGCTCTTCTAGTACATGGATCTAATATAGATCTAAATTTTTATACACAGATCTGCTCTAGATATTACATGTAACATACAACAGTTGTAGCCTAATAAAATAACATTGTCAAGGTAGTTTTCAATCATTCATATGGTTGCAACCCTCTTTTGAGGAGATTTCTTCTGTTTATGACCTGTATTTTCAGCCATGTATTTGATAAACTTAATTGTAAGAATTATTTTCTGCTGTAAATACTATTGAAGAATATTTCATGAGACTTCTATCACTGCTCTGCAGAAACTACGTTATTTTCTGAGCAGAGTTGTTTGTATTGCTGCAGTCCCTCTTTGGGGCATTTTTCAAGGGAACTAGGTGTGGGAGATATGTTTAACCCACCTAGGAGGATTTATTTTTTATACTCTCTTGGATTTTGGACTTAGATACTTATATATAAGGGATCCAAGGGCTTATTTCAAGATTTGTAGCAGCCATTCCTGAAAAATGCGTTTTTCAGGCATGCTTGGCTAGTTGTTTCGATTTTGGAATATTACAGTGGTATTAGAGCTTGATCCTTGGCTCAGCCTGTGAGCATCAAGCCAAGATGTATTTTAAGGAAGGGAGAAGACAGAATAAGAAGAGTTATTTCATGGAATACATAGAAATTAAGGGTTAGAACCCTTTGCTTGGAAGAATGGAAGGGAAATATTTCTCAAGAACTCTGTTCCAAACTCTGTTTAAGCCTAAGGAAAAGAACAGAGAAATAAAGGGGATATACCATGAAGTTTCCCCAACTATATCCACAATATCTATGCATGATGAAAATTCTACATCCTCATCTTATGGGTATGAGCACTCTGTAATATCCCAAATCTGGAATTTTCTACAACTATGAGAATACCCTAAGGTATTCCAGAGTTGGAGATGCATACCTATGACTTATAAAAAATTTTATAGTGCATATACTTCAATAATATGATCATAATCAGCCTTTAATTCACTTTTGGACTCAAAATGGTGGGGAAAAGAGGTGACTTATGCCCTAACATGAGTGTATTCAGAAATCCGCGTACAAATAAGGTAAATGGAGAGATTTTATTTTAGCTTAGGCCGTGAGGGATTTCCATACCGAATTTCAGGTCAAAAAAAGCATTCTAGCTAAGTTAAATAGTTCCTCCACTCCCGAAAGGGCTTAAAAAGGCTGATTTCCCATGACCTTGAGTATGCAGAAATTACTGAAGCTTGAAAAGCATTATTTTATGAATCTAATAGATGAAAATAAATATGAAAATCATGGAATTATACATATGGCAAGACTTATGCATTTACAATATAAAAACAAATATTTTACATGGACAAACCCTCAAGATTGAGGTGCTGCAACACTGGAAATTGCCAAGAAAGATACACAGCGTAATTTTCTTAAGATTGAAGCTCTGATTTATTTTATATTAGATATAGAACATATCTATGCATGAAAATACAAATCTAATACAGATCTGGAAGCCAAAGAGGTTGTTTATTACATTCCCCCGGGGTTTTCTGCAAAACACGAAGCACAGAGAGTAGATCTGAGATCTAAGGTTGAAAATCTATAGAATGATTCAGAAATTTATGAATAATTCATTGGTGCAAAATATCATATCTGAAACTAACATGGATTGGATGGCCAATCCATGGATCACCTCAGTGAGAGGAAGAATCCCAACACTGAAGATCTCTCCTCCAAAATGTAGACAAAACACCCTGTAGCTGTAGATCTAAAAATAACACTATCCAAGGAGATAAAAATAATTTTAGGCTCTGAGAATGATTTGGCATGATGCCAAGATAAAAAGCTGAAGCTCCAATAACGGATGCACTCTTCGAGGAGGTTAAAATACACACTCACTGAGAAGGGGCTCCAATACAAGCTAGATATGAACAGATCTAGTATTCCACTTGCTGCAGCTTACAAAAGCAAACAAACCATCACTGGATCTGCATTGCATTTGGAAGTAGAAGCCTGGTCTCCAATCTAATAGTGGACAAGCAATACAAGCTCTCCCAAGAGCTCCTCAATGGGAAGAGATGGAACCCCTAAACAGGAAATCCCAATGCAATCTAGGCTAAGTAGCCAAGAAAGTTGTTTTTCTAAATAGACAGCAATTCAGAAATCATATCATGAACAACTTCAATATGTTGCCCTCCTCTTCCTTTTATACGATTAAGAGATTGTAAAACCCTAAACCACCTTCAATGATTTAGCCCCATTCACATGTGTAGCCTCCAACTTGACTGCAATGTCCTTCTAGGAGATTCATTGCATCTGGACAATGTGGTTGATTTTTCCCTGGTTGACTTGGTCAATAGATTCAGTCTCTTTCACACTTAAGTGTGTTTTTACAAGTGGCCCAGATTTAGCCTTGTTCACATCGGGCATTGATTTATTCTTTTATTAGGATTTTAATGAACCTCCTTTACATATTTATTCTTTAAACAAAGAAAGCAAAACAAAATGAATATTCCTATTAGCTTAGGACTAATTAGGAATATTATAGCCCTCCCCTCCAAAATTTTGCTTGTCCTCAAGCAACTCACAAGGACTTTGCAAAATCTCCAATGGAATTGTCTCCTCCCAAGAATACAAGTTTGCCTTTGGTGGATGAACCAAATAGCTGTCATCATGAAGTAGTGGGAGATACATGAAAAGAGTCATATGCTATCCATTGGCCTTCTCAAGGCATGAGAGATGGTAAATATTGGGTACTTCAACCCCCATGAGAAACTTCAATCTCCATGCTATCAACCAAAGAAAGTGAGCCATCCTTGATAGTTCAAAGAAATAGTCTCCAATCCCCACCATATGCAATGTGTAGGGGCTCCATGGCTGGAAATGAGAGATAATAATTCTCAATTCACGTTGTCTCTCCCTCCATTTATGATAAATATGGAGCTGATGATGCTGGGCTGCATTAATATAGTCCTCATGAAGCCAAAAGAGACTTAGAACTTCATGATTCCCTTCATGGATTCTAGTGAGCCTCCTTGCCCAATCTTCCATGCATATAGTGAATAGGGGATCTTCACCATATGTGCTCCAAAAGAAACATGGAGTAAGTGTCATATGACATATTGGATAGTGACAATAGTCCCTCCCTTGAGACCAACATTGTCCTTCATCTTGCTGCCTCAAATCATAGTACAATAAGTGGCCATCCCACCACCTTCTTGTTGCAAAAAGTTTCTTCAAAGCTTGGAAATAGTAGAGGATAATAGGTGTTGGCTGAATATGATTCAAGCAACACATGTCTTGGTTCAAATTCTCCCAAGTGAGAGACTTCTTCCAATGACATAAGCCCAACACATGGCTCCTTTCATAAGGAAAAAAAGGATATGATGTAGCAGCCATAAAATGTGCTATCCTCCTCTTGAAGCATGAATAAATATGGGGGATTTCATTCCCAAAGGACACAATCAACCAATGTGTCATCCCTCCTCTCATGTTCCCAACAAATATTAGAGAATCACCATCATCATGATATAAATAAGCTCTATTATCCCACCTCATGAGAGAGTTACATTTTCCCCTAAACCCAGTACATACATGATCATGAAATACATTCCAAATAGAAATACATGTACATACATGAGACTCATCCCAATCACAAGCAAATATATGGACATGAAATTTGACATGGGATGTCCAAACTCTCTTCTTGTCAACCAAAGCAACCATGCCTTCTTCTTCTTGTGCATCCTCTCATTGAGATACAAGGCATAAGACAAGAAAATATCAAACCTTGGGTAGTACCCATACTCACCCAATAGCAACCAGCATAGGAAATCTCCTACTTGCATAAAATTCAGATGTGGTAAGTGGTTTCCCCACCATTTACTTGCTTCCCATAACATATCTCCATGGCTGAAAGTGGAAGATATATTTGGTGCCTTAGGAAAGCACCCATCATGTTGCAAAATCTCCCTTAGTCCTTCAAGGGAGTGGCCATGTTCAGAAATAGTTTTGGCCCAAAGTTGGCCATGAAGTTTATAAGATATGAAACTCCTCCTTGGAGTCATGGCATGGATATATAAGGTAAAAGAATGCATACAATCATAAAATATAACATGATTTGCATAAGTATGCTCTTCACCAATAGGCCTCCTTCAACAAGTGGAGAGGTGCACAGATCTATCTCCTTCCTCATGAATAGAAACCCCTTGAAATAAACAAGGGTGCATGCTCCTCATCATTGGATGTTGATCCATCTTCATGTAATACATGCATCTTTGATAATGTTGATATAAGTCTTTTTCAAAGCCTTCCCACATGAATCCATTTGAGATACTATGGTGTGTTCTAATGAAAACAATGGGGGTAGAAAGCAAGATATCATAGGTAGCACCTAGTAGTTGGTCTTTGAGTCTTGACTCTTTAGTCAAATAGATCTGATCATGAAAGAAAATGACTCCATCAACCACCTTATACCTCCTATCTTTCCTTTTTCCATCAAGAGCCTTACATGTGAAGAGGTTCTTGGAATATTCTACCAAGAGTTGGGATTCCCAATAGGAATCAAGGCTTCTCAACAAGGACATCATTGTAGAGTTACGAAATGAAGTAGCCATCCCCTCATCTTATTTATTTTTATGGAGAGATATCATTTGCTGCCCCAAATCTATGGAGTGGCCTCTTGACACCATGCTAATGTCATCATAGGTCTCTGACTTCTTCTTTATCAGCACAAAGAGATGAGTGAGAAATAGAAAAATAAATTTCAGGAAATTGTTCAGCTCTCCTTGAAGTCTATCAATAGATCTTAGTGCTGTGGTGGCTCCCTTCAAGGCTCCCTCCTTATCCAGATTTGTCATTGATGCACAAAGTTGAGAGAACACTTTATTCTTCTTCTCATCAGGGGGTCTCCCTGGTGGAATGCCTCCATGTAAAGAGGCATCAAGATCTGAAGTAAACTGCATAAATGGTGTGACTGATGTGTCCCTTTCCTTGATACATAGTTCAGTCTCCTTCTCATCAATATTTGAGAACACCTCACTATCAACAAGAGACCTTGGATCTTGGTATTCTTTTGAAAGAGGAATCTCCATGACTTTTTTTAAGAAGAAATCTCTTCATGCAATGGGGATCTTGCTCTTGGCAAGGTATCACACAAGTTTTCATCCCCTGCAACAGAAATCTGAAGTGGATTTTTCATAGTAGGTATTTCCAACTCATGCAAGGGTTTTTCATGCTCATGATTTGCTAGCTCTTTCACAGATGTTTTAGCTTGGCTCTCATCAAATCTCTTCACTATTCTCATAGTGAACTTAACATAAGTGGAAATATATGCATTCTTCAAAGAAAAAGTTTCAAATAACCACCAAGCATAAGCTTTACCTTTAAGATTCAGTGCTGCTACCTTAAGGGCTTATTTTTCTAAAACTTGATGTAGATCCAGATATGAGTCTAGTTGATCTATCCATTCTTTAGCTGTGCATGTGGAGGATCCATCAAAGTTAGGTAGAAAGACTCTACCTCTTTTTCTTCTATTGTTGGCTCTTCTCTCCTCCTTGAACTGGAAGAACCCTTGGACGCTCAAGTGCTCCTTGATTTCCCAAGATTTAGATTCATACTCCTAAATATAATCACTTAAAGTATCCTCCTTTGGTGCATCTTCCTCTTCTTGAAACCCTCTAGGATTTTCACTGCAACTCTTCATCTGCTTAACCTCCTAGGGGAGGTCCTTTCTGGATCTTAAAACTGATGAGAGTAATCTCATATTCTTCATCATTCAGATCTCCTTCTGTCTTCCTGGGTTGAGACTCACAAGCTAAGACAAGAAATATGCTTTGATACCACTGTAATATCCCAAATCTGGAATTTTCTACAACTATGAGATAACCCTAAGGTATTCCAGAATTGGAGATGAATCCTTGTGATTGATAACAGATGTTATAGTGCAGAACCTTCAATAATATGATTAGCAGCAACCTTTACTTCACTTTTGGACTCAAAAGAGTGGAGAAAAGAGGTGATTTATGCCCTAAAATGAGTGTATTAAAAAATAGATGTAAAAATAAGGGAAATGGAGAGAGGTTTTTTTTATCTTAAGCCGTTCGGGACTTCCATACCAAATTTCAGGTCAAAAAAATCATTCTAGCTAAGTTAAACAGTTCCTCCACTCCCGAAAAGGCTTAAAAAGGCTGATTTCCCATGACCTTAAGTATGCAGAAATTACTGAAGCTTGAGCAGCGTGATTTTATGAATATAATAGATTAAAATAAGTATTAAAATCATTTAATTATACCTAGGGAAATAATTATTCATTTACAAGATAAAAACAAAGATTTTACATGGACAAACCCTCAAGATTGAGGTGCTGCAATACTGGAAATTGCCAAGAAAGATAGAAAACGTAATTTTCAGAAGAATAAAGCTTTGAATTATTTTATCTTAGATATATAACATATCTATGCATGAAAATATAGATCTAATATAGATCTGGAAGCCAAAGAGGCTGTTTATTACATTCCCTTCGGGGTTTTGTGCAAAACATGAAGCACAGAGAGTAGATCTGAGATCTAAGGTTGCAAATCTGTAGAATGATTCAGAAATTTTTGAATAATAAAATGGTACAGCATATAATATCTGAAACTAACATGTATTGGATGGCCAATCCATGGATCACCACAGTGAGAGGAAGAATCCCAACACCGGATATCTCTCCTCCAAAATGTAGACAAAACACCTTGTAGCTGTAGATCTGCAAATAACACTATCAAAGGAGAGAAAAAACACTATAGGCTCTGATAATTCTTTGGCCTGATGCAAAGATCAAAAAATGAAGCTCCAACAATATATGCACTCTTCTAGGAGATTAAAAGACACACTCACTGAGAAGAGGCTCCAATACAAGCTAGATCTAAACAGATCTAGTATTCCACTTGCTGCAGCTTACAAAAGAAATTAAACCATCAGTGGATCCGCATTTCAGTTGGAAGTAGAATCTTGGTCTCCAAATTGATAGTGGACAAGAAATACAAGCTCTCCCAAGAGCTCCTCAATAGGAAGAGATGGAACCCCTAAATAGGAAATCCCAATGCAATCTAGGCTAAGCAGCCAAGAAAGTTGTTTGTCTAAACAGAAAGCAATTCAGAAATCATATCATGAACAACCTCAATATGCTACCCTCTTCTTCCTTTTATAATATTAAGAGATTGTAAAACCCTAAACCACCTTCAATGATTTAGCCCCATTCACATGTGTAGCCTCCAACTTGACTGCGTTATCCTTCTAGGATATTCATTGCATCTGGACAGTGTGGTTGATTTGCTCTTGGTTGACTTGGTTAATAGATTCAGTCTCTTTCACACTCAAGTGTGTTTTTACAAGTGGCCCATATTTATCCTTGTTCACATTGGGCATTGATTTATTCTTTTATTAGGAGTTTAATGAACCTCCTTTACATATTTATTCTTTAAACAAATAAAGCAAAACAAAATGAATATTCCTATTAGCTTAGGAATAATTAGGAATAGTACACACTCAGCCATATCATCAAAGCTACCATGTTCTATCAGAAAATTCTTCATGAGGAGGAAGAGATGAGATGTGCCAAAGGGAGAATCTACAAATCCAACTCCACCTATGAAGACCATTGAGGAGAATGAGAACTTGCTTGATACCTTTCCAAGGGCAAGATCCTCATTGGATGAAGAGTCTTCTTCTCAAAAAGAGGTCATGAAGATCCCTCTTTTAGAGGAAGACCAAGATCTAAAGTCTCCTATTGATGATGAGGCATTTTCCACCTTTGAAGAAAAGGCTAGGGGTGACAGCGCAGTCATAACAAAGGCATCTCTAGCATTTCATGAAGAAGAAGAAGGGGCAACTACTCGAAGAAGAGAAGCTCTTGCACTCTTGCAAGGAGCTTCAAAGAGTCTCACATATAGAAATTATGGCACCATCCATGATTAGCATGTGCCATCATTATCAGATGGTGAGATCCTGAATATTGCAGAAGATAAAGGGGAGGGCAAGCTTCATAGGGCAAGAAACATTTACCCCTCATTATTTCAAAGGAGTGATGTCCTAAGAAGGCATGGAGATCTGTGCAAGAAAAGTAAGGACACATCAGTCCATACATCTTTCTATCATGATCTATGCCTTGATGTCTCCTTACTTGGAAGAAGCCCACCAGGGAAAACTCTTGATGAAAAGAGCAAAGTGTTCTCTCAACCTTGTACATTGATGATACATTTGGACAAGAGAGGAACTATCACAGCACTGTATATTTTTGGTAAGAATCATGCTTATGTCAATCACATTTTACTTTATGATTTCATGCATTCTTTTACTTTACATGTGTAGGCCATGACTCCTAAAAGGAGTGTCTTACCATATAAAATTCATGGCCAACTATGGGCCAAAACTATTTCCAAATATGGTCACTCCCTTGATGGGCTAAGGGAGGTCTTGTAGCATGATGGGTGCTTCCCTAAAGCACCAAATATACATTTCACCTTCAGCCATGGTGGAATGATGAGGGCAGCAAGTAAGTGGCATGTAAACCACTTACCACATCTAGATCTGAAACAAGGAGGAGATGACCTGCGCTGGTTTCTATTGGGTGAGTGTGGGTACCACCCAAAGTTTTTAATTTTCTTGTCTCATGCCTTGTATTTCAAGGAAGGAATGCATAAGAAGGAGGCATAATTGCTTTGGTTGACAAGAAGAAATTATGGGCACCCCATGATGAATTCCATGTCCATACATTTGCTTATGCCTATGATGTATGTACATTTATTTCTGTTTAGAATGAATATCATAATCATGTATGTACCTTGGGTTGGGGGAAAATGTAACCTTCTCATGAGGTGGCATGAGGGAGCTTGTTTATATCATGATGTTAATAATGCTCCAATATTTGTTATGAACATGAGAGGAGGAATGACACATTGTGTGGATGTGTCCATTGGGAATGCAATCTCCCATACTTATTTGTACTTCAAGAAGAGGATAGGGCCTTATATGACTGTTGCCTTATATACTATGTTTTCTTATGCAAAGGGTCATGTATTGGGCTTATGTCGTGAGAAAATATCTCCCACAAGGGAGCACTTGGAGCAAGGCATGTGTTGTTGGAATCATGTTTAGCCAACACCTATTATCCTCCATCATTTTCAAGCTTTGAAGAATCTTATTTCAGCAAGGAGGTGGTGGGATTACCACTTATTGCACCATGATTTGAAGCAGCAAGATGATGGGCAACTCTGGTCTCAAGGGGAGGACTATTGTCACCATCCCATATATCATATGACACTTAGTCCATGTTTCTTTTGGAGTACATATGGTGAAGATGATCTACTCACTATATGCATGGGAGATTGGGCAAGGAGACTCACTAGAATCAAAGAAGAAAATCAAGAATGGAAAGAGGGACAGTGTGAGTTGAGTATCCTCATCTCTCATTTCCATGCATGGATCCCCTACACAATGCAAATGGGGGGAATTTGTGATTTTTTTTGTGAGCTGCCCAGGATGGCTCACTTTGTTTAGATGATAGCATGGAGATTGAAGCCTCTCATGGGGTTGAAGTACCCTACATCTACCATCTCTCATGCCTTGAGGAAACCAATGAATAGCAAAGAATTATCTCTATGTATCTCCCACTTCTTTAAGATGATAGTTAATGGGTTCATTCACCACAAGCACACTTATACCCTTGGGAGGATTCCATTGGAAAATTTTGCAAAGTCCTTGTAAGTTGCTTGAGGGCAAGCAACATTCTGGAGGGGAGGACTGTAATATTCCTATTTTAATATGAATATTCAATTTCATTTTGTTTTCTTTGTCTAAAGAATAATTATGTAAAGGAGGGTCATTAAACTCCTAATGGAAGAATAAATGCATGCCCAATGTGAAAAAGGGTAAATCTGGGCCACTTTGATAAACACACTTAAGTGTGAAAAGAACAAAACCACTTGACTGGGTAAATATTGACCATATCTACAACGCAGCATTGGAGGAGTGCTCATCAATGAGGCACAACTTAATTCTAGAAGGAGGTCTCTTGTGTGAAAGAGATAAGTTGATGAAGGTGGTTTAGGGTTTTGGCAAGATCTCATCTTATAAAAGGAAGGGGAAGGCAACATATGGAGGTTGTTCATGATTTTATTTGTGATTTGTTGTTTGTTTAGACACATTGCCTTATTATTTGTTTATCCTAGATTGCATATGCTGTTTAGCATTGGAATTTCCTGTTTAGGAGTTCCATCTCTTCCCATTGAGGAGCTCTTGGGAGAGCTTGTATTTATTTTCCACTATCTGGTTGGAGACCAAGCTTCTACTTCCAACTACAATGCAGATCCAGTGAGGGTTTGCTTGCTTTTGTAAGCTGCATCAAGTGGAACTCTAGATCTGTTCAGATCTAGATTGTATTGGAGCTTCTTCTCAGTGAGTGTGTCATTAAACCTCTTGGAAGAATGCATCCACTATTTGAGCTTCAGTTTTGTATCTTGGCATCACGCCAACCAAGTTATTCAAGCTACAGCACAGTCTCCCTTGAGGGACTGTGTTATTCTCAGTGGAGATTAGATCTCTTCAGATCTAAGTCATTCCAATGCTCTTTTTCAGTGGAGGAGGCCTCTGCTCTATTGGAGGGAGTGTATTGGAGTGCATGAGCTTTAGTTTTTTATCTTGGCATGTGGCCATCAGCTATCTATCCCCTACAACACATTTTCTACTCCAGATCTGCGTTATTCTTGTAGGTGGTGTTGCAGGGTGTTTTGGTGCACCATTTGGAGAGCTAGTTCCTGAGTGTTGGGGATCTTCCCTTCACTTTGAGATCCAGTGGAGGAGATCTACACATTGTACTTTTCAGATCTGATCTGCATAATCTGAATACTTCTACATTTCTGAATATTTCTGTAGATCTGCTTTCTTAGATCTCAGATCTACTACTTATTCTTGGTGTAAACCCCGAAATTCCAAGGGGATCTGAAAGAGGAGCTCCTCTAGTGCATGGATCTGATATAGATCTGACTTTTTATGCACAGTTCTGATCTAGATTTGACATGTAACATAAAAAATTTGTAGTCTAATAAAATAAAGTTGTCAAGGCAGTTTTCAGTGATTCATATGGTTGCATCCCTCTTTTGAGGAGATTTCTTCTATCTATGACCTGTATTTTCAGCCATGTATTTGATAAACTTAATTGTAAGACTTATTTGCTGCTGTAAATAATATTAAAGAATATTTCATGAGCCTCTTATCATTTCTCTACAGAAACTACGTTATTTTCTTAGCAGAATTGTTTGTATTGCTGCAGTCCCTCTTAGGGGCATTTTTCAGGGGAACCAGGTGTGGTAGATTGGTTTAACCCACCTAGAAGGATTTCTTTTTGATACCCTCTTGGATTTAGGACTTAGATACTCATATATAAGGGATCCAAGGGCTGACTTCAAGAGCTGTAGTAGCCATTCCTGAAAAATGTGTTTTTCAGACATGCCTTGCTAGCTATTCCGATTTTGGAATATTACATTTAGATTTTGGAGCCTAACCTTCTTTTCGCAAGAGATTATCTTGCACTGTTATAAGGTATTAATGATTTGATTGATGTTTACAATTTATCTATGATTGTGTCCACTTGATTTTAACTTATCTATTTTTCTAAGTCACAAGCTAACCTCCTGTCTTCCATAGTAGCTCTTAGCTTGCCTCTAGAAATCGTTCAATCCATGAGGGAAATCAACCTTGATGGATGGAATTGCATAGTCATGATTGGCAACCCACCTTGAGCTTAGAAAATGGGAAGTCATGATATAGGAATATAGGAATATATTTTTAGTAACCAAGGAAGCACACTTAGTTTCATTACTTTATGCATTTGATTTGTCTTTTTTAATTTACACTTAGTAAAATATGCACTCACGGCATCAATATCTCTTAGATCTGCTCATTTTTCACACTTCCCTTGGGAAGATCTATCATTTCCTTGGCCGAATTTTATTTTTCCCAATTGGGCACGTGCGCAATATGGAGGCTCTAGCTGATATCTTGGCCTCTAGAACTATGCATTGCATAGTAAATGTCAATTCAACTACACATTTTGTAGATCTAGGGCTCATTCTACATCCCTGGACTCTCAAACTGTGAAATTCACAGTCTCTCCCAGCTCACTACCTAGGCTAAACTGCGCATTCCATAGCCTCAGTCCTCAAGCTTTGACCCTGACTACTGGGACTATGTAAGGCGTAGTTTCCTTAGGCATTCAACCCCTTTTCCTAGTGAAAATTGTGCAATCCTTCCCATAATAGTCCCGGTTTGTTGCTTAAACATGCTTGAAAACTATTTTTCTTAAAACTGGTGTTTGCTTACCATGAGTGTCTTTTCTGTCCCACGGGTACAATAGTTATTGATCACCTCTCTAGTAGTCACTTTTCAATGGAACCCAAGAGAGATGCCTCAAAAGGAACCATTGAAATCAGTATTTGGGAATTAGTTGACCAAGCTTCGGTTAACTTGCCAATTTATGTGGACATGTAGTTTTTTAGATAAAATGGATCCAAAGTGACATAGTAGCAGATTAAATATGATTTCGCAAAAGACTTTCAGGTAGACTTAGAGGAAAAACATGTTTATCTCAGCATTAAGTAGTCAATACGATACATGGTTTCATGTAGGTATCCAACCTTCCCTTGTGCGGATGTGATCAGTTGGGTTGTCTAACACACTGATGAGAAAACTATGACATTGAGAAATGCTAGTGGACACAAGCTTGCTACATTTATGGAAAAAACATTTCAGCGAATGTATCATCTTCCTGAGCGAGTGAAGATCATGGACTCATTGTTTTATGCCATCCACGACTATGAGAGCACAAGGGATATCGTCAAGAGTTGCGTAAAGGAGCCATCAAACTTTAGACATACACCCACCCACATGTATAAGAGAAGGAACCTCAGGAAGGCCTACTAGCTTTTGGTCATCCTAGCTTGCAAAATATATAGCCAACCAAGTACAAAGACCTTGTTTGAAGGGTGGGCTATCTTATTGAACAACGTGGTGAATGAGGAGAAGTCGTCCAACGGGTCGGAAATTTTGGCTCATTAGATAAGAACCCATGTAGCGTGAGCCCAAGATCCTCCCAAGGGGGAGAAAGAAAGGTTTTATATGGTATCTATTTTTAATTTATTCTCTTTTAATGTATTAATTTGAGCCTTTAAATTTTCAATTTCTTTCACTTGAATGGAAAAATTTTCCATGGCTCTGATCATCTCACTTGAAGAATCCATGGTTTGTGCTTGTGCTAAGGTCGATGTAGATTACCCTGGTGTTGCTGCAACTGGAATGGGGATTGTTTTTAATGGAATTATAGCTAATTTTGATGACTGCTCCTTTTCCTTGAGAAGTTTCTCCATTTCCACTTCCATGTCTCTGATTTGGCTATTTTGTTCCATTATTATTTTGAACATGTCTTCTTTATGTTTTTCTAGCTCCCCAACTTCTTTTGTCTATGAATATTCTCTAGAGGGCAGCTTGAGCTATTTTATCAATGTTTCTATACCAATTTTCTTCCTTATTACAATATCCTCTACTGCCTTCACATCACTTAGATTGTAGTCCATCTTTATTACCAAGATGAAATCCTCTTCGGATTTAGTTGTGACTGTATATTGCTAACTGAGGCTTGCATTCTTGAGGATGACATGGCAACAATGGTCAAAGTATAGGACATCATTTCACTTGTCTACTAATGCATCTTCATTTGATCAATAGGATAGATCCGGTATGTATCAAAAGATATTGTGGACCCTTTATAGTCAACTGGTGTCTTTGGGACTGGAACTGGTGCTTTAGGAAATGAAATTTTCATTTTCCCTTTCTTTGTATGAAAGGCTAAAATAATATTTTGTTGTAAGGTAGTTGTTTTCTTCCAGAATTAGGTGTATGTTGTCACTTTTATAATTTCATTCCTCTATTTGATTTCTTGATATTTGGCAAAAATCTTTGGTTCAGGTATGTCCTAAGCCACTTATTTTGTTTGAGTTCTATTTGGGGGATCTTGGGAGGTCGCAGAAGAGGGAGATCCTATAAAAATATCTTATTTTATTGTAGAAACATGAGGGCATGTTAGGATTATGGTAGTATTTTCTTCATTTCCCTGCTGAAAAATTGGTCCTGAGTTAGTCTTTTTATTCTTCCTTATCTATTAGAAATTATTTGGCTCCAATTTATGTTACTAGAGAATAATCCGATTCCCTTACCCTTTTCTCTTGTTTTTCTTGAGGTATAGTGGTTTGCGAGGTAGTTGTATATATGACCTATTCCTCATCTTCTCAGTATAATTTTGGTATAAATACCAATCCCCTATTTTATTTTGGTCACCGGATGTGGAATTATTTAAATTCTTGATCTTATTATAGGTTCTACATCATTGTTCAATAAACAAACCACTGTATAAAGGAACTGATCAACATAATCTACAAAATAAAACTTAATAGAGTTTTTCCTCACCAAGGAGGTCCAATTAATCACTGATTGTGGATTACCCTATGGCATCTAACTTTTGCAAAGAAAATTAAAACCTATATGCTTGATGATAAAGAAAAAAATAAACTAATACTGAGGTATACTCGAAAGTTCCCTCAGTAGAAAACTTTAGAAACTAGTCATGCATTTCTTCTACAATGAACTCACTGTAATTGAAAAAAATAGGTTTTTCTCCATATGTAAAAACTGATAAAAATCCTACAATGGCCTCATCGATCCACTTGTCAGAATAGTGGCCATGTATGCATGAAATAATGGAAATTACCTTCTTATTCATATCTGGGAACATGGAGGATGGATACAAGGGCTTTTTATTGGGTAATTGTGCATCCTCAAGAAGAAAAACTTGGAAAACCTTGACTCTCTCTGGATAGGTCAATTTCTTGTAGAATTACGTGAGAGAATCTACTAAAAGTGGCTTTAGGGAGTTAGGATTTTGTAATTATAGTATCTGGGAAATACATTTGGCAGTTATGGTGAGAAAAATTTCACCATTTTGGCTAATAATTTCTCCCTGGCTAGGGACATATCGGTTTGTCACCAATATACAAGTTCTCGAAAGTGGTAGGTCTATGGGAACATGAATTGGGTAGGGAGGATTCCCATAGGCCCAATTCATCACTGAGGTCCAAATATTTACACTTCAACCAATTGTGAAGTTCTTACAATTTGAATTCAAAGATGGTGTAAACAACTTTATATTGTTGGTCGACTAGTGGCAATATAAATTCTTGCTTTAGGATAATAAAAAATTTTCTCTTTATAGGACAAAACATTGATATCCGAAAGATAAGCTTGGATATTGTTCATTGAAGAAATTAAATAAATGCAACAAAAATCCCCATCGCATACCACATATCACAATTCCAAGTAGCAACACTAAACATTGCTCTATTGAAAAAGTGCGAAGTGATTTCGCTCGAACACATAAATTTTTTTATAAAGGCTTTAAACCAAAAAGAACAATAACAAATGAAAAGCTTTCCGATGGGTTTTATTATAAATTCCATTGGTAGGAGCCACCTTTCCTCCATGTCAAATATCGCCATTGCAAAGTCGCAAATTCATTTTGGTTCTATTCATATTGCCCGATCTAAAATCCCCGATGTGAGATATCACAATCGCAATTCCCCAAGCCTATAATGCATTCGCTTACTCCACAAGTGTTACGATTGCAATATTATTATCACATCACAAAAATTAAATCATACTTTCCCCTCCAATGCCCTAATACCTTAAATCCACTGATAAAAACTTACAATTAATTAACGAAAAGTCTTCATCGTACAATAGTGAATCAAACATATCGCGTGTTTTAAGTTGTGCTCCAAAGGAATTTTGCGATGTGAGATCTTAACTAAGAGCTGAGATGTCAAATTAAATCACATGACCTCACATTTTTTAACTATGACTAAGTCATAACAGTATAGATGGTCTCAAGTCCCCAAGTGATTTGATTTCCTGTTATTTAATGTTTCGGTATTTTTGCATTGAAACCATATTTTCCATCACTTCAAACTTTTATGTCAATTGCACCTGCATTCTAAGTTTCGTTCTTCATTCTCTATTTTTATCCTATTGCAAGCTAGCCCCAAGAATCAAGACCCTTGCGAGATGTCAAAGGCTACAATGAAATACAAGAAACCCATGGCTACTCCACACCCAATGCCTCCTACCTCAGAAGTCACATAGTTGCCTCCGATATTCTCTGATACAATGTCTACTCCAGACTGTGGAACTTCTTCATGGGAGGACCTGTATAAATTATTTGAAGATAAAAGTCCAGAATAATTAAAAGGGTAGCTACAACTGATGCTCCATCATCCTCTAAAACTTCTTGCAATGAAGGCGCAAATTATTTCCTCCATCAAATTGTCACTCACCCTAAAATTATTCCCTATATAGACATGGCGAAGTGGATAATTGATAATTTGAATATCGTAGAAAGGACATTCCTAATTTCAAGAGAAACAATAATTTGGTATTTCAAGGTGGAATATTTGAAGAGAATGTATCATATACCTGATCCACAGAAGGTGTATGATAATAATTTCCTTCAACAGTATGTAAAGAAAAAAAAGCTAAAATCATAGCAAATAAGGCAAGGGAGACACAACCCCAACAATCACAAACATGATGATAAGGGTATGTACACCATTTCTTCTCTTGATAGTATGTATTTCTATATTGCTACTATGCTATGTAGGTTGTTCAAATACCCTAATGCAAATAATTTTTCAATTGAATGGGTTCCACTAATTGATGCTCCATTAGATTCATACATTATGGATTGGGCCACTATCCTTTCCAATAATATTTCCTCCCACAACTTAGAATATATAGAAACTAAAAAGTCACTTCCAAGATGGTTCCCCCTTTTTTCATGAGTGCATATATCATGGATGCAATATGCTTTACTTCCGATTTCCCAACCATGGGGTCTAAATGGACTATACAAGACCCTACCCCTATCCATATATACCAAAATATCCTTTGGGAGTCCAATTTTGAGTTTCATTTTTATAAAAAATTTCATGGAGTCATTTTACCCCTACATCAAGCTGTTTTTTGGAGAAAAAGATGATTTCACAACTATAGGAAAATGGTTTGGAGAAGAATTGTTGACATATGTTAGGGTTTTTGGTAATCTAGTTAGGCCCCATGTTCTCCCACTTTATGTACCTGATAAACTCCTAGCCAAAGAGATTGCCTATCATATAGTAGGTTATGGACTAGCCAAAGCATTGAAAGAAGCCAAAAAGTCCTCTTGGCCCTCATTTCCTATCAATTGTGGTGTCTATTATTTAGATAATTACAAGCACAATTTCCTTGAAATCAACCAAATTCAGTGTTTAAACTTATCTACCATGTCCAACAGACAGTTTGACCCAAACAAGGTAGCCCACGACTTTACATCCCGATTTAAAATCAAACAATTCATACATGAGATCGATGATTATGATGATTTTTTTGAGTCTAATGAGAAATAACAATAGGTAAAAAATGTGGTAGAGATTCGTCTGAATCCATAAAAACGTACTAAGTTTAAATAATACAAGAATAAGAAGTTGGAAAGTATCTCTCTGGACATGTTGAGGGTGTCTCAACTAATTCTACAGAAAGAGAAGAATTTGGAGTAGCCTCCAAATAACACTGAGGTCCTACAGGGAACAAAATAAACCACATCCACATGACAAAAAACTATTGATACATTGTTTAGTAGTGATTTGGATCAGTTCTGGGATGAATTTGATAAGAATATAAAAGAAAATCAAGAGCTAAACACTATTGAGCATAAAGAATCAATCAACACTCCTCAAGGAAGTAGATAGAGCCCACTTACTATTGAGTCTTCTCACAAGGTAGTCAACACAGACGAAATTGAATTCATCCTGGTATTCCCTTCATCAGAAATTGTTCTCAACATTGAATGTATCACCCCTCTTGACATATTTTACAGTCCCAAGCATCAGGCCGTGATGAGCAGGCAAAAAAAGAGGGGAAAAGTTGACCAATTTCAGCCACTAGTCCTTGGATACGTGCTAATGGAGGTGGTGTGGAGATATCCACAAAGAAATCATTCTGATGACATAACAACACTATCACATTTTGCAGGTGCCTATGAAACTACCACTATTGAAAAAGCATCAGAAGTACAACAATTAGTCAATGAAAAGGACGAAAGAATCCAACAACTGGAATGAGAGTTGTTAAAGGAAAATCAGAGTATCGATCATCAGTGGCAAGCACAATTGTCACAACTCCAACATAGCCTTGATCAATTGAAATTGCAACATAAAAATGATATCAATGTCAAAGATAATCATATTCAACAACTCTAATTCACAATCGAGAAACTGAAGGACAATTTGAAAGTTGAAGACTTTAAAAAGAAAGCAATGGAATTAAACACCATGTTAGCCCAACAACAAGAAATATTATGCCATAAATTAGCAATCGTAGATGATCTATGCAACAAAAATTATTCACTAATGAATCAATCGTCCGACCTGAGGACGAATTTTGATGACAGGGATGAAAATATTTCAAAATTCATCACTTGGAAAGACAATGTAGAAGGCAGAGCAGCAAATCTTCCAATAATAGATGATTCACACAAAGAAATCTCTTTACAGATTGGGACATAAAGCTAAAGAAAGTAGAAAGGTATTTCTTCAGAGTAATAGGCGTTGCAAACAATATTTCTGAAACGATCTGTAATAATTTGTTTGGTGCCAATATTATTCAATAATGCCCACCAGGTTCCCTCCCTGATGTCAAATTTTTGATGAAACAATGGCAGGAAAGGTCAAACAGAAAGGAAGATGACATTAAGAAACAGGAAAAGCTTGATCTGGAAAAATATTAGCTATATCTTATGAAGCCACACATCCAGTGGCTAATGGTGTAATGCCTTGCTGACACATCCTCTCACATGTTTCTTGCACTTTCAGATGCAGTATACACTCGACGGTTGCACATAAGCACATCTCAACCTCCTTAATTGCAGCCAATGATAGATATTTACGATCTCAAGCAGCAAATGGGAAAAGATACACCATCACACTCCTAAGCTCGCCTTTCAAACATATTATTTTTTTGTCCTATTATCTCTTATTTTAAGGAGAGTTGTTTAAACCTCCTTAACACTTTGAGTATTTTCTATTTTTACATTCTTAGTATTAGCTATATAAACCCTTTCATGTCTTGAAGATAATGGTCTTGAAATTTTGTAAGGAAGGCTTTGAGAATATGCATTTTTGTACTTTTTAAAATCATCTTAATAAAAAGGTTGGACCATGGTTATTTCTTGCATGATAAGAGTTAAGATATATTGAGTATTTTATATCTGATTAATATTCATACTTATTTTTATTTTTATTTTTATATGCATCTTTTAAATACAATTGAGCATTAATTCACTTTTGAACATTCAAACATTTCCATCATTTGAAATATGTAAAAGATATTCAGTTATTTGATGTGATATGCCTTTAACCAATTAATTTGATTAACTATTTAATAAAATTAATTATATTTAATTGTTTTCACTTCTGTAAGTATTTGATAAATATACATTTTCATACACTAAGGATAATCTTTGAAATCACATACAAAAGAAACATAAGTAAGTCACAGGATATATATAGGTAGATATACAATTTCTTAGCTCGTTATCACTTGCATTTATCAATCAAATTTAGTTATAAATACCTCACACCCACTCAATTATACTTTATTGGGAAACTGGTCCCATCATCCCCATTCAGAGCCATTGTTACAAATAGAAAAGGAACAGTTTTCAAGTTTCCTGAGTGGGTGGTCACCCTCGATGTTGTTGCAACTATTTTTGAGATGTCAACACCTTGGAAAGATTCACATTGGTATGGAATTTGTGGTATACCTTACAAATTTTGCACAACAACTATTTGAGGTGTACCTTGAACAAGTTGTCTGGAAGGATATGGAGGCATACCCTAAACAGGTTATCTAGAACGAATCTGACATATACCTTAAATGGGTTGAATAAAGGGAACTCGAGGTATGCCCTGAAAAATTTGACCAAATGGAACTTGAGGAATACCACCATAAGCAAGGTTCCAAGTAGTACCAACCATTCCATGGAATGCGGCACCAGTACAAGGTTTAGTTATGGTAGTTTGTGTTATAATTTCCTAGGTTGTTTCACTAGGAAGTGGATAAGATCCAACAACAGGTTTCCCGAAGTGGGAAAATACAATACATAGGAAGTATCTGCCCCAATAGGATAAGATCCTATATGGGACTTTTTTGGAAAACCTACACCACTAGATAATACATTAAAATTTTTACCAAGTACTAGTTGTACCCAAGCTAAGAAGGTTTTTGAAGAAATGATGGTATGCATTGTTTGATCAATGATCATTAAAAGTGAACTAGATGGAATTTTTGGAGACCAAGAAGGAATTTGAGGAAAATAAGGACAAACATCAGCTCCTAAAAAAATATCTTTGTGTGAATGATATCTAGAAGGTACGAAAGTTCCACCATAAATGTAGGACTCGGGAGTCTCAGTAAACATGGAAGTCATACATTTATCAGTAGGTCCACTCATAAGAACATATGAAGTTTTAATTTCATGAATCAATTTATTGATGGTTTAACTAGGGTAAAAATATGAAGGAGTACACAATAAGGGAATTATATCCATATGGTGAATTAGGGTAGGTCTTGGAGAGTTTAGAAGAGATCAATACCAAGGGTTGTGTAATATAGGAGATAATGCAAGTTGAATGAGATGAGGTTCTGTAACTCTAGTAATGGGAGGGTTAAAAGGACCTATATCTTTAGTCATTTCTTCAATAGTCAACAGACCAAGTGGAATATTGTATACTTCGATACTTAATGTTGTAGTTTATCTATATGTAACTAGTAAAAGCATAGTTACTAAACACAATGAAGGAGAGATAAACATTTTTGAAGTTACTAGGTCAGTAAGTTCTAGTTCTTCAAGTAAATGTACTTTTGTTTTAGAATTTTCACGTTCAATAACTTCAGGATGTAAAATATCAGATTTAGTTACTTCAAGTTCAATATTTTCAACCATTTAAGTTTCTACCTCTTCAATTTGTAATTTTTTAGATTTTGAGATCTCGGGTTCTATAACAACAGGTGAATATGTTTTTGTTTGTTTTGACATTCCATGTTTTTTAGTGTTTGATTATTTTGGTTATGTATGCTTCAAATTATGAGGTGTAATTTCACGAGGTAAACCTTGCATTCTAAGAGAATGTCAAGGTAAACTTTCCACAATGAATTTTAATTAACAATTTTAACAATATTTAACAATTCAAGTTCATAATTCACACCCATGGTCTTGCTAAAAAGTAAAATAGAAAAAATAACACACTAACAAATATAAAGAGTAAAACCATGCAAACAACCTTTTCACAGTGAAATCACTAGTTGGTGATGAAATCCAACATTGTAGATATCAATATGAAAAGTGGCTAGAGATAGAGCTGGTTGAACCATTTACCCTAACAACCTACTTAATGGTCACAACCTAGTTTAATTAGCTTCACATATAATACCATCTCGAGTGAAGTACCCTACAAGAAGGCCTAAGTGTGTATATTCAACATATGTTCAAGGAAAAACAAATACTTCCCCTTCTTCATCACCCTGGGTGATAGTCGTAACATTATGGTCACTAAGGTTATCACATACAAAAACCTATACTGGGGTGATAGTCATAAGTTGGATATACACACAAGGGTAGAGTAAAAAAGCTCAATCCCTTTGAAATATCCCTAAAAATGATGTATTCCTTTCAAGCGATCCACAAGTTTCTTTTGACACTGTTTTTAATGTGCAGACCATTGCTAACATAACCAATGAAGTAGGGTCGATTGCTTCACTGGATCCAATATGACCCTGTTCTTGAATCTCGTGTAAAAGGATATTCCCAAATAAAAATATTCTCCCTATGAAAATATTTTATTACCTTTTTCATATTTTAAGTATTAACTTTCACTTCTATTCCAAATCCCTAAAACTAATCTAATGTAGGTGTGACTACCATAGAAAGATAAAACGTCTGATTGATTTTATTAGAGTTATTATTAAGTCTTTGTTTACTCAAAAGGTAAATGGACACGAAACCAATGGTAAATGGACCCCATGAATTTAGACCTCAAAAATTAAAGCATACATAACCAACGTAGGAAAATCCAAGAGAGAAAAACTTAGGAAAGATTTAAAATTTTCTAATACCAACGTAGGTCATCAACACAGACCAATGTGGTAGTCACAATTATTAAACAGAAAAGTGTGATGACATTGCACTGTCCCTAACAATAAGGTGCATTGAGAACAAAAATTCAAGAAAATATATTTTTTTTAAAAGACCTTATAGATCTGGGTTGATCCAGATTGGATCATTATATTTTTTTTCATCCATCTCAATGCATTTGGAGTGAAAAAGTGGAGGAATCAACCCACAAGATCGTTTTTACCAATGGGACCTTCTTTGGCAGAACAAGGTCTCAAACCTTCTAGGAGCATTTTGAGGCATTAAATGACCTTTTTTGGGGGTAAAAATTTTCCATTTTGTGAAACACTATTTCATCTCAATCTACAGATAGATATGTTTCCAATGGCACAATAAGGACATCAATCAGAGTCTGTATGCCAAAGTTATTCCACTCAAAATTACTTGACCTTCCTATTTTCACACCTATAGTTGGGGAGAATGTCACCTCATCCCAAATTCTTCATATAAAAGGGTCTGGTGACGTGTTTTTGATGTAAAATACTCTATAAGAGTCTATATTGTAACTCTAGCTAAGAGTTGATGTAGTCAAAATTAACCACTAGTAGGCTATCGGGTTGTGTTAAAACCAGGACAATAGGAGGAAGAGGTATTGCGAGAGAATTTTGTTCCGTAACTCAGAAAATATAGCCAGGTGAGATAGGAGGTAGAGCACACAGAGAGGATTTGTGCAATGTAGTAGCCCACGGGCCATAGGCATTACTTCTTTGTACCTACAACCATATTTTCCAGATAGATAAAGAGAGTGAAGAAGCCTCACCTTCCAATTGGGTTCCCCCCCCGAAAAGGATTTCCTAGGGAATATTTTGTGTCTTATAATCATGGAAAAATTTATGGGCTAATTTTCCATGATTTTTTCAAAAAATATATTCGCCAATTTCCATTTTTTATAAAAAAAATTCGCCCAAATTTTACAATATAAATTTATTTTACCTTAAATATCGCCAAAATTATATAGATAATATATATAAATTCATTATAAATTTGAACAATTTTACAAATACATCAATAAACATTTTATAATTTTCATATTAGGGACTAATGGGATTCACCAATGTTTTTAAACTTCAAGATAGTTTTCCGTCCTTAGAATTTTCCCTGCTTATATTGTGTGTGTGTGAGCTTATTTTTTCATTCTATACTTTTCTGCATAATTTCCATTCACATGCATACCCTAACCAAAGTAAAATTTACATATCTAGAAATTAAATAAAAAATGTAATAGTGTAGAACTTCATATTTTTAATATAATAGTGTCATATCTGTTGTGATGAACTATACATTGGAATATCCATGATAGTTTACGGATCATGGATTTTGAAAATAAATAAGGGTTGACCATAGAATCATAAAAATGGTCGAATTTTCAGAAAAAAAGGGACAATTGAATAACAAATCGCTCCCCAGTGGAGTCACGAATTTGTTTGGCGGAAAAATATTATTCTACTGATATAACATATCTCCCAAGACTTGGAAACCAAATCTAGAAAAAAACAGACAAACGCATAGAAACATTCTTTAGATACTATCAAATCACATATATAAATGGGATGGATGATCCATACATTTTTCAAAATGCTTGATGATGATCCTTATTTTCATTCATTGTAGCATTCAGTCTCATTCTCAATGCTTCAAGAAGAGACCTGCAAAGAAAAAAACAAACAAATGATTAAATAATATAATACATCTTTGATTTAACAAAAATATATACAAGTGATCAAGGAATCTCATAACAAACATCATGACAAATGAGTGTGGGAAGGAACTATGTATTTGTATTAAGAATGAATAAAAGGAGAATTACAACTAGGCCTTGATGTTGAAAGCCTCCTTCCAAAGGTCCTAAATCCAAAACTTGCAATAAAAAAAAGTCTCCAATATATACTCAGACAACATGGAAGTATAGTTCAGGATTCTGAAATGGCAACCCATTTTTCTTTGAGTGCATTTTACTTATAGGAAAAGAGCGGAAGTTAAGATCAACTTACAAAGGGGTGAGATCCACAATGGAGGGAATGAGATCCATAAAGGGAGAAATGAGATCAAAGATAGGAGGAACATGAGCCCAATATCCACCACCTTAGCATAAATACCATTTATGAGGCTTTTAGAATGGAATCATTTTTACCATTTTTTCTTTTTTTACCCATATAAGAAGACCCTTGTTTTTTTAATTAAAGACAATAGTGAAAATATCACTACTCATTTACTTTCAAGGTGTGACATCCCAGGTTGTGGTCTTGGCACCTACGATGATCTATAAAATTAGGGATTTTGAGGTGTATACTCCAAGATTCTTATACTTCATGGAGAGGTATTTATTCCATATTTATTAGGGATGGATGACAATAGTTATTTGAATGGTGAGAGATCTGGATTTGGAATCATTTTCATGGATGTGACACATTGATACGTAATAGCATAGAAAAAGTATGGTTATAAAAAATATGATAAATTCTCGTCTTTTTTACAAGATGTTGACTCTACATAGGTTGAAAACAAAAGGGTAATATTACTAAAAGTGTATTATTAAAAATTTATTTTGTTAGTATAAAAAGGGATATTACTTCTGTGTAATATATTTATCCTACTGGCAACGTTATTATATACATAGAAAACGGATGGGTTTCCTTTTTTAGTATAGAGGATGTTCTTTCAGATACTGGCATTGATTCATTGGACTAGATAATTTATGGGTTCAAATTTCTTCTTTCATTTTTTACCACTTCAAAAATTATTATAGAATAATTCATCTCTCTCACACAATTATCACCATCTCAATTTTCAACAATATGTAGTGAAGGAGTTTGTGACCGTACATAAGGAAGTTTTCCTCTTACATGACTTACAACGAAAAAGCATATAGTTTTTCAAGATCCTTAAGAATGTACAAGGTACAATCACCACCATGCATGAGTGGACAATGCGATACAAGGAGACACTGCTTACACTGGTAAAGAGTTCAAATGTTGATCTAGAATAAAAATTAGCTTGCCTAATTCATTGTAAACATTTAGGCCTCATATGTACGGATATACAATAGTTTGGATTTCATGGCGATAACCCATTGTATCCCACCATTTAATACCCTCACTAAGACTAAACAAAAACAACAAGTCCAACAGGATCGATTAGTACTTGGAGAAGCTAGAAAATATGGTCACCTGGGAGGACTTGAAGGTTAATTGATATAACTTGCAGACCTACATCGGTGGCCTGGTTCAGATTAGAACAATGTTTCTCCTCATTTAGAAATAGCTTCACACTGGTTCCAAGATATTATACCTAGATGCTATGGAGGCAAGAGTCTGCTTCCAGCTTGACACTATCTTGCAGTTTGGGGATACCATCACATAGTACCAATATTGGCAGGAGTATGTAACCAAGGGACACGAAGTTGAAGTTTCCCAGCTTTAGTTCACCCAAACTCCAGCATCATAGTGTTTTATCTTGTTATGTTTTCAAGTTGTCTCTACCCTATTTTGTCTTATATGGGTATGAGTGGAAAATATAATATTAATTGTAACTATTGTAAAAGTGAAATTCCAAGTGTCCTTGTTGGAATGTGAAGAGTCATATGTAATAATTTGAAGAGTCATGAGGGGAGTCCAAGAGTCACAAAGAGGGCATGCCAAGAGTCATCCCCCTTTGTTATAAATATATCCTCATAACTCTTGTAAGGGGATTTCGGGAGCCAAGATTTTGGCTAGGCTTAGGCAGAGAGAGAGCTTGGGTATTTTGTGTGAGCCTTGGCTTCTTTGTAGCATAGAGGGAGTGTAATTATTTAGAGGAGCAGGTGTTGTAGACTTCACATTCCACTCTTTGGGCTAGTGGCTTGTCAAATGTTGTATGTGTGATTAGAACTATCACTTTTAATAAAACTCAGAGTTGACACACTTTCATGCATATATTGTGAATATATTAGGACTACTCTTGTTTTATTTTCGATGTATGTTGTTTAACTTATGCATATGATTATGAACTATTTGTTTTTCATTTGTATTTATCCTTTTGGATGTGTTTTTATGTGTTAATCTGGCACCTTAACTTATGGACTGCTCTACTTGTTAATTCGCGTGATGTTTTTTCGCTCGTTTGTTCCTTTTCAGCTGCGAACTATTACATAATTCCAAGGGATCCATTTCATTTTCCCATTTGTGTGTTGGAACCATCATACATTCCACTTGACTCTTTGCAGGGTCACACACTTGTTCTCACTAAAGACACTGTGCACCACTCTATGCATTTTACAAACCAAGGCAGATTATTAACACCCCATTGTTGGGACTGCTACTCCAAATGGTGTGACGTCTAGTTGGGTCTTCATATTGAAGATATACCATGAATTTTGGCAGGTAAAATACCATCAACAAGTTGGAGGGCTTCCACCTCTCACTGCAACATGTCCTTCTCGAACAATGAACTTGGGCTGACTTACTTAATTTTCCTTTGTCCTTGAAGGTGTAAACAATATAGCCTCTAACGTTCGCCCTCCATATAGTTGTCAATGTCATTCTTGGAAATTGATCTAGGGCTACTTTGAGAACCTAATTATTTACCTCCATCAAACTTAAGATTCCCAATAAATAATTTTCCTCCCCTAGGACTATCTGTCCACTAGCAAAACATCACAGCAAGAGAACAACCATATCTTAACAATTTGTTGTCCTTCCTGTCCTTTAGTTATGTACCCTCCTCTATAATCTCTTCCCTTCATTTATGGCTGAATATAACCACTATTACAACCCCTCTTCTTGGTTGTATATGCTACCAAATTTTTCATCTTATCTTCCCAATATGATCCTCCAAACTCGTTGTCCCTTATTCACCATACAACCCTCTTGTTTATGGTCTTGGTCCCTTAAAAAATCTGCTATAGTTATGTCGTTTGCAACTAGGGCATAAAAATAGTTCAAATCTAATATTTTGATGAAATTCCTCTTCAACCTTGGCACATAACCACCCTACTCATATCCCTCCTTCACTGGCTACTTCTACTCATATTGTGTCTCAACCAATTATGAGAAATTAGCCCAAACAAACTGATTCCTCCTTCATTGGGTCTCCTAGAGTTGCAACCCATATTAGATATGAATTTTGATGTTTCACACTTTGGATGATCCAAATGAACCTTAAATGAATTATATTTATATGTTTCCATGGGCATTGTATTTCCCTTCCAAGATGGGTTTTTACAACTAAGGCCGACTTGAATCTTAAGACAGTTTTCCCTCTTGAAACACATAAAAATTATTTTATCTCAAACCACAAACCCTCTCTTGGTGCTACAAAATCCTTTTGTTACTTTAAGGGTGCCCTACAATATCCAAGTGCCAAGTGTTCAAATCCATGCATGGTTTCACACCCACAATATTAGGTGCAAAGGTGACACGCTTGGGTTCTTAGCCCAAAAGTGACTTTGTTGTGCCAATTCCTCCACAACCTTGTAGCCTAGGGTTTGGAGTAACTCCCAAGCTACTAATCCCAACACATGGTGGAAAGAACCTCAAGGCATGGTCCAAGATCAATAATAACATTTTAATTCATATTGAACTAATAATTCTTTGATGCAATATTCTTCTCCTACATGGTTCTTTCCTTCATATCCATGGATTTCTCCTCCACCGCCAAATCATCTTTGGAAACAAGGTTTGAGGTGTCCCACTTTTGGATTCCCTCAATAGGTTGTAATTCAACTAGAAAAAAAAATGTGTTCCTCCGTACTAATGCAACTATTTTCATCAACCCTCCTCGACCACAACTACTTGCATGGCTTATTCCTAACCCCAGTGATGGTAAGGCATCCCAACTAGTCCAAGCTATTAGGCTTGCAACTTAGGGCCAACATATTCCATATCTTCCTTAGATTGCCATGATATTCACTTGAGATTAGGAAATACCTTAACCAAAGAACATCATATTGTACATAATGAAGATCTCAATGAGGAATTTCTTATTAAATAACTGGAACCGGTTCAATATCTAGATACCTAAAAAATAAACCAAGTTCACCGAGAACCATAGGTTCCACCTTGCTTAGAAAGATTAGACCTATAGAAACCAATTTTCCAATCATAATTTGATCTTCAGGGTGAGCTTGAAAATGTGTGTTGGGATATTATTATTCCAAGTAATCAAGGATATCCCTACTTAATCAAAATTGGTAAGGGATTTGTGTCAAAGGAAAACCAATAGAAAAAGGAAAAGATCCTTAAACTATTCACATTACTGGAAAGTTATCATACCTTATCATTAGGGGGGTTCTTAAGGCAAAATATTGAAACCCTAGGAGCCCATTAGATCAACCATACTCTCATCCCAAACACATTGATTAACCTTGGGGCTGCCATCAATGTGATGACCTGCGAAACCATGGAATCCCTGGGATTTTTAGTCTTAGGAAGAACTCCATATTTCTACAACTTGTTAATAGAAAAACTATCAAACTAGAAGGAATATTGCAAGATGTAATGATTTCAGCACATTCAAGGATATATCATATCATATTTATGGCCCTACAACCTAAGTCTTCTGTAGGAGGCTATCCTTTAAATCTTGGTAAAGCCATGAATGGCCACTGTATATCAGCTATAGGTATGTTAACATGACCATTTCCCATGGGATGTCAACAAAAAAAACTTACCCTATATCCTCCCACCAAGCCCAATATAGACCTTGAAACAACACTTTTAGTTGATGGAGATGAAAGTGATGTCGAGGAAGTTTCCATAATTTGTGGAATTCAAGGAGATGAAATTTACATTAGAAATAATAATTCTAGAATAAATGGGAATTGTAGAATATTTAACCTCATACAAAATTAAATAAATTTTATATGAAACAATTAAAACTAAATATAGTTATGATTCCAAACGAAAAGTCAATCACAAGTATGTTGACTAAGGTGTTGTTAGATCTAGCACGGATTTCAAAGGCAGTGGAAATTAGGTTGTTATGATATGTGAATAGGTTTCACTCAAGTGTTACAAATAAAGACAACGTGAGAGAAGATAATTATAAGAACAATAACACATTAAATAAATTTCACCTTAAAAATATGAACTCAAAAAATTGGCTAATAAATTTATTAGTGTTTCCAATAAAGACAATGTGAGAGAAAATAATTATAACAACAATAACCCATGATCCTATTTGATTTATTTCACTAGATGCATTGATTTTAGTGTAGATATTTATTTCTAATGATATTTGATTGCTTGCACTATATGCATTGATTTCAATGTAGATAATTTGTAATCCTATTTGATTGCTTGCACTAAATGCATTGATTTCATTGTAGATGGTCATTTCTAATCCTATTTGATTGATTTCACTAGATGCATTGATTTCAATGTAGATGATTTATAATCCTGTTTGATTTCTTGTACTAAATGCATTGATTTCAGTGTAGATGGTGTTTTCTAATCATATTTAATTTCTTGCAGTAGATGCATTGATTTCAATGTAGATGGTGATTTCTAATCCTATTTGATTTCTTACACTAGATGCATTGATTTTAATGTAGATATTGATTTCTAATGATATTTTCCATTTCTTTCACTAGATGCATTGATTTCAATGTAGATGATTTCTAATCCTATTTCAATACTTGCACTAAATTCATTGATTTCAATGTACATGGTGATTTCTAATCTTTTTTTATTGCTTGCACTAGATGCATTAATTTCAATGTAGATGTTAATTTATAATTACATTTTATTGCTTACACTAGATGCATTGATTTCAACGTAGATGATTTCTAATCCTATTTGATTTCTTGGACTAGATTCATTGATTTCAATGTAGATGATTTCTAATCCTATTTTATTGCTTGCACTAAATGCATTCATTTCATTTTAGATGGTGATTTATAAACATATTTAATTTCATGCACTACATGCATTGATTTCAATGTAGATGATTTCTAATCCTAATTGACTGCTTGCACTAAAGGCATTGATTTCAATGTAGATGGTGATTTCCAATCAAATTTGATTGGTTGCACTAAATGCGTTGATTTTAATGTAGATGTTGTTTTCTAATCCTATTTTCTTACTTTCACTAGCTGCATTTATTTGAGTGTAGATGTTGATTTCTAATCCTATTTGATTGCTTGCATTAGAAGCATTGAGTTTAGTGTAGAATTTTTTTTCTAATCTTATTTTATTTCATGCATTAGATTTGATCCCTCTTGAGATATTTGATCCCTCTCAGTGCTTGATATATCCCACATAGATCTAGAGTTATGATGGATCTTCAACAACCCAAATTACATCCACTTATACAAGAATAAAACAATCCACATACATCCACTTATACAAGAATAAAAACTAGTTCTTTGTTGTCAACATTAACTATGACCACTAAATTTCCCTGAACAAGATAAACTAGTTGTCTAGCTTAGGCAATTCATAATTACAACTCCTCTTGTCATATCCTGAACACAATTGTTGATATGTATACTCCCAATTTGTGTTTCATGCCTCTATCAATGGTCCTACTCCTTTAGGTCATTGAACACAACTTACAAATTCTCCATCTAGCTAATCATTCGTCCATCACTGCATCAACACTTAGGGTCTTCTGTTGAGTTGTGAACAACCCTAAACTTCCCACTGTTTCTCCTCACATCCTTTTCGAATTCTTTCCTCTAATGTTTTTTTGCATTTCTCCAATGAAGAAAAATGTTGGGTTGAATACTTTCCACCTATCACTACAAGATTTCCTTCTCCAAGAATGAACTTGGGCTAACTCACTTAGTTGTCCTATGTCCTTCAAGGTGTCAGCACTAGAACCTCCAACCTTCACCCTCCTTACAACTACCAATGTCATTCTTGGAAACTGATTTAGGAAAAATTTTAGCACTTACTTGTTTCCCTCCAACAATATTAAGATGCCCAATACAAATTTTTCCTCCTTTAGGACTATCTATCCACTAGAAAAACATCACAGCAAGTGAACAACCACACCTTAACAATTTTTTGTCATTCTTGCCCTTGAGTTTTGTGCCTTCCTCTGCAATAACGACCCTCTATTTAGGGTAGACTGTAACCATTGTTCCAACCATATTCTTGTCCATATATTATACCAAAGTATATGACTTATCTTCCCAATTTTATCCTCCAAACTAGTTTTCCATTATGCACCTTACAACCCTCCTGTTTAGGCTCTCGGTCGCTCCAAAAGTATGCTACAGGTATGTGGCCTACAACTAGGGAATAATAGAAGTTAAAACCTAATATTTTGAGAATAATATTCTTTAAAGTTGGCACAAAACAACCCTACTCGACTCCCTCCTTGACTGGATGCTACTTCTCCTAATGCGACTCAACGAGTCATGATAAAATATCCAAAAAAATCTTCTTCCTCCTTCACTTGGCCTCCTAGATTTGCGACATATTTCAAGGAGATGACTTGTGATGTTTCAAAAATTAAATGATCCAAATGATCCTCAAATGAATTCTATTTATATATTTCCATATTTTTTGTTTTTCCCTTCCAAGAGGGGTCTTTACAATTAAGGTTCACTTAAATATTATGACACTTTTCCCTCTTGAAAAACATAATTTTTTTTTCTCTCAAACCATAAGGCCTCTCTAGGCACTACAAGTGGCCCTTTGATCAGGTGAAATACAATATCCATGTTCAAAGTGTCAAAATACATGCATGCATTCAAACCCATAATCTTGGGTGCAAATCCCACACGCTTGGGTTCTTATCCCACAAGTGACTTTGTTGTGCCAATTCCTCCACAACCCTGTAGCCTAGGGTTTGGAGTACCTCCAAATCTACCAATATCAACACTATCTATTAGTGAGGGAGGTGCTTCCAACATTAGGAAATATCCATCATTATCACTGGAAACACTAGCCCATTTGGCATCCATCAATGCAACATATTTTGTAGAATGAACCATGCTATCTTGGTAGTTCCTCTGCCTCATCTCATATGAACCTGAATATCTCAACACTTCCATAGGTTTTCTTCCTCTAAAGTTAGACTCCCTCTAAGTATACATTATCTTCACTGAATCAACCTAATACTAATCTCGTGCCCTACAAGGTTAGTCCAAGTGGCAGTCAAACATGGACCATCATCACCGCAACTCAGTCCTACAAATACTCATCCTCTTGGATTAAAAACAACTTGTGCACATCCCTAGAATCAGTGATATGTAGTACCATGATCCAATCAATAAACTCTCCTTCCAACATGTATTCAATCACATGAAGCAATCTTGATCATACTGATCTTGTCCATG